>MDKI01132931.1:0-71584 GCA_005239505.1 Nicotiana paniculata | reverse complement strand
CTGTGGGATCGACTCTGGGCGTAATACCCCGGATTATATTTGCAACGCCCGCTTAGTTTTCTATAAGACAGTTGAGCGTGATCACTCATACACATGTGCCATCAAATGGAACAACTTGAAGGATGATGAGATCGAGTCTGTCCTAATTCTATTGACTCATTTGCTATGCTTGCAGATTCTTTTGTGAAAGAACACGCTGGTGCCACCAAGGTCGAGACCAGGAAGTCGGACCTTTTCAAAGTAAAACAGAAGGATAACGAGATGGTCATAGAGTTCGTGTCCCGATTTCAAATGGAATGGATGGACCTAACACTGGTCGCTGATGATTATGTCGTTCAGGATTGCACCCAAGGACTCAATATTCGAAGCTCGGTGGCTTAAAAGTAGTTGAAACAAAACTTGATAGAATATCCGGTCGTTGCTTGGGCCGACATGCATAACCGGTATCAATCAAAAATCAGGGTCGAAGATGATCAGCTTGGGGCCCCTTCCGGGTCCGTATATCCCGTCAGAACCATCGACAAAGTCAAGAGAGACATCGATCGTGAACCGAGATCAAACAGGGATCGGTATCAGCCGTATAATGCAGACCGAAGGAGCAACAGGTCCGGTGAAACCCTATGAGAAACAAAAAGAGAAATGATCTAGGTTAGAGCAATCGGGACTTATAAGCAAAACCAGCTTCTTTAGGCCTGTCGAGCCTAAAGAAACGTCGAGGTTATCGGAATTCAACTTCAACATCAACGTTGCCGCCATTGTATCAGCTATCGGACGGATCAAGGACACCAAATGCCTCGGCCTCTACAGTTTGATCCGTCCCAAAGGGATCCTAACCAGATGTGTAAATATCACGGCACTCATGGCCACAGAACGGAGGATTCACAACAGTTGAGAGAGGAAGTATCTCGACTATTCAACAACGGGCATCTTCGAGAATTCCTGAGCGACACAACCAAGAATCATTTCAGGAATAAGGATTGTAACAAACAGACAGAACAAGAAGAACCTAAAAACATCATTAACATGATCATCGGTGGGGGTGATGTCCCTCCGGGGCCGATGTTGAAGTGCACCAAAGTATCCATCACGAGGGAAAAATAGACTCGAGATTACATACCGGAAGGAACCTTGTCTTTCAACGATGAGGACGTGAAAGGGATCGTGTATCCCCACAATCATGCATTGGTAATATATGTACTCGTAAATAAATTTTGAGTTAGCGTGTTTTTATTTGATCCAGGTAGCTTGGCCAACATCATCCGATCAAGGGTCGTAGAGCAGCTGAGTCTACAAGACGAAATCGTGCCTGAAGTTCGAGTTCTAAACAGATTCAACATGTATATGAAACCACTATGGGTGAGATAACATTATCGGTGAACACCGCTAGGACCATCCATGAAGCTATGTTTTATGTGAGCGAAAGAGATATGAGGTACAATGCTTTGTTCGGGAGGCCATGGATTCACAACATGAGAGAAGTGCCCTTGACACTACACCAGGTGCTAAAATTCCCAGCACCTAGCGGAGTCAAAATAGTCTATGGGGAATAACCGGCCACCAAGGAATGTTCGCGGCCAATGAAGTGATACAGGCATCCACAATCACAACATCGAAGGATCCGAACCAGATGGTCAAAGACGGGGCAAAATAGATATCATTGATGCCAGCCTCGGCAGAATTGGAGGAACGATGGGTAGACGAGGATGATGATTACGGGGTCCCCAGATCTTTCATAGCCCCCGATGACTCTAACACTATGAAATCAATGGTCAAATAACTAGAACAAGTAGTATTGAGTGAACACTTCCCCGATCGAAAGGTAAACCTGGGCACGGGGTTAAGCCCCGAGCTTAGGAAAAAAACTCATTCAATTTCTTGTAGCTAATGAATATTGTTTCATTTGGTCATACCATGGCATGACAGGGATCCCACTGGAGATAACCACTCACATACTAAGCCTAGACCCGAAGTTCCATCCGGTCAAGCAGAAGAGGAGACCCCAGCCCTAGGTAAAACATGCTTTCATCAAGGACGAGATATCTAAACTCCTTAAAATAGGGTCCATTCGGGAGGTTAAATATATGGATTGGTTAGAAAATGTAGTAGTAGTCTCTAAAAAAGGAAATAAATTAAGAGTGTGTGTAGACTATAAGGATTTGAATAAGGCTTGTCCCGAGGACTCCTCCCCTTTGCCCAACATCGATCGCATGACCGATGCCACGGCCGGCCACGAGATCCTCAATTTTCTCGATTCCTACTCCGGGTACAACCATATACGGATGAAAACATGTGATCAAGAAAAAACCTCCTTCATTACTAAGCACGACACATACTGCTATAATGTGATGCCATTTAGATTAAAAAACATCGTTGCTACTTACCAACACCTAGTAAATCGGATGTTCGAGGAAGAAATAGGAAAATCAATGGAAGCTTACATTGATGATATGTTGGTTAAGTTACTGCGAGCAGAGGACCATTTAAAACATTTGCAAGAAACCTTCAGCATATTGAATAAATACAATATGAAGTTGAACCCTGATAAATGTGTGTTTGGAGTTGGGTCAGGTAAATTCCTTAGTTTCATGGTATCCAACCGGGGAATCAAGATCAACCCCAACAAGATTAAAGACATCGAAGATATAATGGTTGTGGACAACGTGATGATCATGCAAAGGTTAACCGGGCGCATAGCCACCCTGGGGTGATTCATCGCGAGGTCGTCCGACAAGAGCCACCGGTTCTTTACACTATTGAAAAAGAAGAATAACTTCTCGTGGGCCCGGGAGTGCCAACGAGCCTTGGAGGAACTCAAATGGTATGTATCGAGCCCATAACTACTTCACACGCCGAAGACATGTGAACAACTATACTTGTATTTAGCATTATCGGAGATAGCAGTAAGTGGAGTCCTGCTCTCGGAAGATCAAGGTACGCAATTTCCAATTTACTATGTTAGCAGGACCGTAGGTGAGTCCAAAATTAGGTACTCTCACCTAGAAAGTTGGCGCTCGCTTTTCTAAGCGCCTCTAGAAAGCTAAAACCATAATTCCAGTGTCACCCCATATATGTCGTGACTACTTACTTGTTGAGGAATGTTATGCATAAGCCCGAGCTCTCGGGCCGGTTGGACTGATGGGCCGTAGAAATCAGTGGGTATGATATCGAATATCGACCACAGACCGAAATTAAATCTCAAATCTTGGTAGTCTTTGTGGCCGACTTTACGCCGGCCCTGATACCCGAGGTCGAAAGAGAGTTATTAATCAACTTTGGAACCTCCTCGGGGATCTGGACCCTCTTCACGGATGGTGCCTCGAACGCAAAAAGGTCCGTACTTGGCATCATATTGAAGCCACCAACAGGCACTGAATTTAGACAATCTATTAGGACTGTGAAATTGACTAACAACGAGGCCAGATATCAGGCCATGCTGAAGGTCTAGAACTAGCCAAAAGCTTGGGGGCAGAGGTGGTCGAATCCAAGTGTGAATCCCTCCTTGTGGTGACCCAAGTTAATGGGATGTTCGAGGTCAGAGAAGAACAAATGCAAAGGTACCTAGATAAGTTGTAGGTAACATTACATCGGTTCAAAGAATGGACTATGCAACACGTAACTCGGGATCAAATCAGCGATGCCAATGCTCTTGCTAACTTAGGGTCATCGATCGAGGATGACGAGTTCAACTAGGGACAGTCACACAACTTATGAGATCGGTAGTGGAAGAAGGCCATGCCGAGATTAACTAAACGAGCCTAACTTTGGACTGGAGAAATAAATATATAGAATATCTGAAGACCAGAAAAATGCCCTCGGATAAATAATAATCAAGGGCCCTCAGTACAAAGGTAGCCTGGTTTAGCCTGTCCGAAGACGAAACCCAGTTCAAAAGAACATTCGATGGCCCACTCGCGATATGTCTAGGACTAGGGAATACCGAGTACGTTTTGAGGGTAATCCAATGAAGGCACCTGTGGAAATCATTCAGGCACTTAATCATTGGTTCAAAAAGTGATTAGAGCCGGGTACTACTGGATCGATATGGAAAAGGATGCGAAGGAGTTCATACGAAAATGTGATGAATTTCAAAGACATGATCCGATGATTGATTAGCCCAGAGAGATACTGCATTCGGTTTTGTCATCATGTTCGTTCATGAAGTGGGGAATGGATATCATTGGCCCCCTTCCGTGGGCACCCGGTAAGGCTCAATTGATATGGCTTATGACTGACTATTTTTCTAACTGGTGGAAGCCCAGGCATACGAAAAGGTTAGTGAGAAAGAAGCCATCAATTTTATTTGGGACCACATCATATGCTGGTTCAGAATGCCGGCCGAGATCGTGTGCGACAACGGGAAATAATTTATCGGCAACAAAGTGATCAAGTTTCTCGAAGATCATAAGATCAAAAGATCCTATCAACACCCTACCACCCTAGTAGGAACGAACCAACAGAATCGACCAACAAAAACATACTTCAAAACATCAAGAAGAGGTTGACCGACGCCAAAGGAAAATGGAAAGAAACCCTTCCCGAAATCTTATGGGTATACCGTACGACCTTGAAGTCCAGTATCAGGGCCACACCGTTCTCACTAGTTTACTGCGCCGAAGCTCTAATACCAGTCAAAGTCGGAGAACCAAGTCTCAATTTCTGATATGCAACTAAGGAATCAAACGACGAGGCTATGAACACGAGCCTAAATCTATTAGATGAAAGGTGTGAAGCAACCCTTGTCCGGTTGGCCGCCCAAATACACCGGATCGAGAGTTATGGAAGGTCACACTAAACACCCGGAACCCTAACAAAGGGAAGCTGGGGCCGAACTGGGAAGGACCTTATAAAATTATCTAGATCACCGGAAAAGGATTGTACAAGCTCGAAACAATGAACGGTGAGAAACTACCGAACAACTGGAACATAGCTTACTTAAAGCGATACTACTGTTAGGGTAATTCATTTCCTTTTATTATTTACATTACGAACTAACGCTTGCAAGAAATCATCAAAGATGGATACAATCTTTAGGCCAGAAAGCACGCATTGTATTCTTTTTTCCTTGAACCGATTTTATCCCAAGTGGGTTTTCCGGCAAGGTTTTTAACGAGGAAATCGTGATAACTTATAATTGAAGGTCAGTTACGAATCGGTATCAAAGATCACAACAACAGTATTCGAGGCCTCTTTATGATCGGCCCCAAACACTAGGAGGCATTACCCTCGGATAACGACTTTAGCAAGGAAAGAAAATTGATGATGGAATGGTCTTGGCTTGATCGATAGGATTTACTATAAGGGACAAAGATTCAAATGAATCGTGCCTGCATAAAATGCTCGAGCCCTGGCACAAAACTTGTACACATGTGTAGCTATTATGCACAAGAATAAAAAGAAGTTTCTACCTTGTGGATAAACATCGTGTCCCTTAAACATTTCTCTTCTTTCTTAAAACAATTTCCTACATTTGATCCCCTAAAGGTATCGAGCCCAAGGGCCGCCTTATACGGGTTCAAACGATCACTCCCAATTGGGGGCTGCCGTCCAAAAAAAACTTGGGCGGCTCGGGCTATCGGAACCCGGAGGCACAAGACCTATTAGGAAGATCCCGAACCTTAAAGACTACGACCATCCCCATTCGGGGAATGTTATCTTAGGCAAGCCCAGATAACTCGGGGTAACAAGCCAACTGGACAACACCCGAACTATAAGGCTACAACCATATTAAAATGGCTCGGAGACGTCCGAGACCCGTAACAAAAAATGAGGCCTTCAAAATTTCATAATCGGTTCTAAAGGCTACCCTCAGCAAACTATAATATAAAAAATTATAAGTACTTTGGGGAAACATTTCTGGTCATACCGAAACCCCACGATGCCTTAAACAAATAATGTCAAATATAAGGCATGTTTGAACCTCCGAATATGACCTAACTATTTTATGCTAAGGTATTTTGATCTTTGCAAACATAAATAATAAAGCAAGGAAACAAAACTCATAAATAGTCAAAGGGAAAAACAAGCCTTATATTATGTATACAGTCTTTACAAAGGCCAAATGGCCTCGACAAAAAGTACACAAGTACAAAAAAAAAAGCAAAAAATCAAAAAACATCTACAAAGGCGTCTAAATAGCCTGGTCTTCTCCACCCCAAGATCCATCAGAATCCTCGGGGTCTTCTTCTTCTTCCTCGGGGTAGGCTAACTTCTTGGCCTCGGCCTCGAGCCTCTTAGCAATTTTGATCTCGACTGATAGATCGAAACCCCGAGTATGAATCTCCTCGAGGGCCTCTCTTCGCTACTGTCGCTTCTCATATACAACAATGTCCTTTAAATGGTCCTGGGCCATCTCGGTATCGGCCTTATATTGGCCCACCAACTCGTCGGCGTCGGCTTTAACCACCAGGGCCGCTAACTTAGCTGTTTCAAGCTCCTTGGCCATAATTTCTCGATTAGAGGCGGCAAAACTTAGCCGAGAATGGAGCTCTTCAACCTTTTTTGCCTACACCTCGGCCTTTTCCTTCGCCGTTCAAAGCTGGACCTCAGTCGAAGTCAGTTGCGCTCGAGCAGCCTTCTTTTTCGAGGCCAGACAATCTATTCTGCCTCTCCATTTGTCAGTCTCGGCCTTAATCGCATCCATCTTGGCTCGGAGTTGGTCAATCATATCGATCTTTTGTTGTACCTGCGGATTCCGATCGTTAGTCACCAAGTCTAGTTCATTATCAGTAACCTCAAAGACTTTTACCTCTTCCACTAGGACGGCATGTTCTTTCTGAGCCGCGTCCAACTCGGCCCGAAGACTCTTAACCTCTTCCTCGCGTTTCTCACTGAGAAGTTTGTACACATCTCTCTTCTCAGTAAGCTCTTTGGCTACAGCCTCGAGGAGGCTCATCTCTTCTCGATATCAGAGGAAGGTCTCGTGGTAAAGCACTGAGGCCTGCGACTACAAGGAAAAATATTAAGATCATTAAGTAACCAAAGCTGGAAAATGGAAAGGTTTGGTAACACCTTACCCGATTCGATGTATGTTGTGCTTCGTTCAACAAGCATAGATATTCCACCTCATTCATCTTTGCATGGTCTTCTTCAGTCACAAGGCACCAGAAGTAACTAGTTGCCCCAATAGGCACGAAAAAGACTCGGGCGTCCTCCGGAACATAGATACTGATCGACCGCTTCTGACTGGGGTTAGCACTCGGGGCAGGGAACCGGTTGACCAATCTCGGGAAAACTAGACCCATTTGTCCCCGGGGGCAGAATTTTTCTGGGTACTTCTAAACACCAAATCCGGTGACATCCTTCGTGGCAATAGAATCCACGCCATCAAAAAATCTTTGGAGGGGATCATTCGTTCCTTGGACCCCCTCATTTGAATGCTCCTTCGCTGCTTGAGCATAACTGAACAATGAGTCTGTGAACGAAGGCTATCCCATTATACCGATGACACCAGGTGGCGCAGAACCGGGTTCTTGAGGGTTCTCGACCCTCGCTGATGCATCGGCCTCTTGAGTTTCGGAGGGATTAGCCTCAATCGCCCCCTCTTCGGTTGATGCTCATTCCTAAGGGACCGATGGCTCCCTGGCCACTAAACTTTCATCCTCTTCAGACTCTCCCCTGAGCCAGTAAAGGGAGTTCGAATCAAGTATTCGAGAGCTGGAGGTTTCTTTTGGCTTGCGAATTAGCTCCTCCTTGCTTTCTTTTTCTCCAAGATCGGGGAGCTCGGAGCCCTCCTCCTCTTCTTTTCTTCGGCCTGAACCGGAGCAGAAGACTCCATGGGAAAGTCCTTCTCACTAGTCGAAGGCCTCATTTTGGCATCCTTGGATAAACCTGCAAAAATAAATAAACAAGTAAAGACTTGGTCATACAAAAGGAAAACCAAATATTACCTGTGAAAGAGATCTCATTGTGCCAATGGGCTTACCATCGGCCCTTTGAAAGCTCGCGCCACAAGAGCTCAGAATAAGGCCTTAGTAATACAATGCCCTCGACCCACTCCTTGAGTCTAGGAACCGCGTTCGAGATTCGAGTAATAGCTGCACCATCGCAGAACACTGATAAGAAGGAAGGAAAAGGCGATAAATAAATTTTGGAAGAAAAATTATATACTTACGTGACATGTTCAACTTCTCAAGGAACAACATGTGTTCGGCCGGGATCAAGTCCGAGGTCCTCACTCGGTCGAAACGGCCTAGCCATCATCGATCCCTATCTTCATCGATACTCGAAAACAGGCTTTAATGGCCCGACGGCAGAGCTTGATCAGCTCCCTCCCCCGTAGAGTCGGGGACTGTATAAACGCATGAGGTAGTCGATACTGAAAGGGAACCCTTCGATCTTGATTACAAAGAAACAGAGGAGGATAACGATCCTCCAGAAAGAAGGGTGAACTTGACGGAAGGTTTCCTCGTATCTTTTGCAAAAGTCGACGATAACCGGGTCTAAGGGGCCCAACGTGAAGGTATAAGTGTAAACACTTAAAAATCTCTCGATGTGAGTGGTGATGGCTTCGTCAAGTTCAGAAACCACCACATGTTTTTCAACCCTGTTACATTCCTTTTTGACTTTGGAGAGAATATCCTCGGTGATCGAGCAGATGTACCTTGAGACCTCCTCGCACCATCCTGGTATGGAGGAGGGATTTTCGACTTTAAAATCAGCATTGACCAGGCAACCCCCCCCCCCCCCTCCGGGATGAACATTTTTTGAGGAGGTTTTGGTACTAGTTCCTCGACAGGAGTATGCAAAACGGTCTGTTCGGTAGCTGGTCGCGAGTTAGAAGGAGTTTCCTTTTGGGAACGGTATTTGAAGTGTTCGCCATTTCTTTATGGAGCATAAATGAGGAAAAAGAGGAAGTTAAAAGAGTACACTTGATGATTTGAGATAAAGACGAATAAGAGTTTCTTACAGAAGATCTTAAAGTTACCAGAATATAAGCGCTTGGAAGTATTGAAATTTCTAAGGTACGAGAGCAGAAGGTTTGAATATAAAGTTTGAATGCACAAATGAGGGAGTATTTATAGTTTTTCAACGACGGTTCACATCTGGGAGTGGTCAACCAGCAACTGACAAGCATTTAGTGCCATTAAGACTTGACTGACGAGACGTTTCATCTATTTTGTCATTTCCGTCGGGGTATCGAAGTCAGGATCGGAAGCTAATGTCATTTCTCGTCGTATACTCTCCGAAAAACGAGGGGACATCAGTGCACAGTCGAAATCGAGCTCGCCTACAACATGGTAGGTTAGGCTCGCATTGTAAAAAATTGGATTTTTAGCGACGACCCTACATGTTGCTACAGCAGTTATACCTTTAGCATTGACTATATAGGTCGCTACTAAAAGTGATTATTTAGTAGCGACTTTTTTGAGGTCGCCTCTAATGTGGCTGAAATTTTCAGTACCCGCTAATACTAAAAAAATTTCTCCATATTATTTGTGACGGCTTTAAGTTGTCGCCGCTAAAGTCCTATTAGAGCGACTAGGTCGCTACTAGACCCTTTTATATTTTAATTGAAAATAACAAAACAAATTAAATAAAACTCTCAGACACAAATAGAGTCTGGATCAGTTCGTTTTCTCTCTCTCTCTTTCTCTCTCAAATCTCTCCTCCCTCTCTAAATCCCTTCTCATCTAAAAAAACAGTAAGGGATTATCTGCTCTAAATCTCTCAAATCAAGATAAGAAACTCAATTATCAGGTTTTTGGTCAAATCCCTAATTTTTCCCTTTTTCTTTTAAGGAAAAACTGATGTGCATAATCGACTTTTGTGTAGGAAAATCACACAACGATTTCTCTCCCTAATCTCATATAGTTGCTGAGTTTTCCCTAATTTCAGCGACTTTTCTGAGTTTTGTGCATATGTTTAACTGAAAACCCATATCAGTTTATATATAAATTTATGTTTGGGGTTTTTTTTATAAGGATTCTTTATTCTGTAAGGTAAAATCTTCAACATCCAGTTAGGGATTATCATTATTTCAGTGATTTTACATTTTTATTCTCAGATTTCATCTAGAATTTCTCTGAACCATTTGATAATCAAAGGGAATACAAAACAAATCATGCAGAGAGACCCATTTGAAGCCTATTTGGTGATTTTCAGTCTTGACAGAACTCTCACCTATCTCTTTTTTGGGTAAGTTAAAAGATTCTTCTTGAGAGACCTATTGCATGTTGGTATCCCATGCTTATTTTTTTTTCTTTTGTGACTATCTTCCTGAATCAATAGATACATACTTTTTTTCTTAGTAAAGTCTCAAAATTGTTTTTCTATTTTGTATTGTTGTTAAATTTTTCTGGATGTCTATTCTAGTTCCAGAGCCTCAAGTGTGAAGTTCCCTTTAACTCTTCCTCATTATTATGGAGTTTTTTCTTAAATGTTCTAAAAGAAAATTGATGATAATCGTTAAGCACCATTCCAAGTGTGCTTAACTAAAAGTCGGTAACGAATTCATAACTCCAATGCAGGTGTTCCCCCAAATCAGCCCCGCTTGCTAAAAAGATGTTTTACCTTCAGTTGGTTCTCTAGATTCATCCTCATGTGAATTAAAGCAGTGTCTATTTTTCTTAGTTTTCATATTTAGGAACGACCGCACATCCTAGAAATTCCAATTGGTTCCTTATAATCGCAGCATTTGGATTTTGGAATGAAACTATAAATTGTGATACTAAAAAAGTGGAAAAAATAATTCAGCTTAGTTATTTTGTATCACTACAAGTCTACTGCAAATGGTTGATATTTGATGTGGGATACGAAACGATATGGAACTTAGTAACATGTGTCCATTTCCATGTATATATAGACAGAGCAAGATGGAAAATGGAGAGACCTTTTTCATTTCTCTAGGATATATTGTTGTGTCTTCCCTCAAATAGAGTTTTGTGCACTATGTTTGGTATCGTTTTGACACTGAAGCAACCTCGCTCTTAGCTTATGTTTTCTTGGAATTGATCCTAAGTATTAGGACCAACTCACAACTTCATTCTCACTTGAAATACAAATGATGTCGACAAGGTTAGGTCCAATTCTTATGAATTTCTTCTGAGTGCCAAAATATTAGATATTTATCTTGTTATTGGATAATATCGCAAGTGATTGTTGGGGGATGTTGTCAAAGTAATCTGAATTCTAAAGGCTAAAGCTTCAGGATGAGGTTTAGAGTTTAGTAATATTCTGTTAAGCCATTACCTGCCTAATGTGATATATAAACTAATCAAAATCTTGGTTGTACTATAATCTGGAATATAATAAGGGACTAACCTTTCCATTATTCTAAAAACAGGAATGGATAAAAGTTGGTTGAATATTAGGAATAGAGGTGACCAAAGATACAGAGATGGATTAGATGGCTTTCTTAGTTGGGTATTCAGTCAACCAAGGGGAAGCACTATGATTTGATGTCCTTATTAAGGGTGTATGAATACTGCATTCAAGTTAAGGCCAGATGTAAGAGGAGACTTATTGAAAAAGGGTTTATGGGATTCTTACAAAGTATGGGACTTGCATGGAGAAGTGTTAGTTAGAGTTGAAAATTCTAACGTAACACTCAATAATGGAGTAGAAGATGATAATATTGAAGAGGATAATATTACAGAAATGATTCACGACACTTGTGGACATACGAATGTGGAGGATAATAATAATACTTCTATGGACAATGAAGAGCCAAATTTACATGAAACAAAGTTCTACAAATTATTAGAAGATGCTCACACAGAACTTTATCCTGGTTGTAGTAAAGTCTCAAAGTTATCTTTTGTTGTTAAACTACTTCACTTGAAGTACCTTAATCATTGGAGCAACAAATCAATGGATGAACTATTGAGTTTCTTTAAAGAAGTTCTTCCGGAGGGGTCATTCGTGCCCAGTTTTTTCTATAAAGCGGAGAAAGTTCTTCGTGACCTAGGCTTGCCAAAATAGATGCATGTGAGAATGATTGTATTTTATATTGGCGCGATTATGCCAATGCCCAATCATGTCCTAAGTGCGGTAAGTCTAGATGGAAGTCAGAAGAACACAAAGGCAAGAAAGTAGCTTGTAAAGTATTGTGATATTTTCCAATCAAACCAAGGCTTCAGAGATTGTACATGGCAAGAGAGACAGCAAAAAAGATGAGGTGGCACAAGGATAAAATGTTGATGATGGTGTCTCGCGACATCTGTCTGACTCCATAGCGTGAAAATACTTTGATGAGCGACATCCCACCTTTTTAGTTGAATTAAGGAATGTTCGATAAGGTTTAGCAAGCGACAGGTTCCAACCTTTTGGGAACATGAGTTCCAATCATAGTATTTGGCTAGTCGTACTAGAAACATATAATTTTCCGCCATGGGATTGCATGAAGGATCCGTATTTCATGATGACACTTCTTATTCCAGGCCATAAGTGTCCAGGAAATGATATAGATGTATACTTGCAACCAGTGATTGAAGAGTTGAAAGAATCATGGGATGGAGTCGAAACTTATGATTCATACTCAAAATCTAATTTTATGATGCGTGCGGCTGTAATATGGATGATTAATGACTTTCTTGCATATGGGACCCTTTCAGGATGGTCAACAAAAGGCAAGCTTGCATATCTTTGTTGCATAAAGACACACAATCGGTTTCTTTACGTAGTAAGTTGTGTTATATGATTCATCGTCACTTCCTTCCAATGGAGCATCCATGGCGCCGAAATAGGAGAAAATTTGATGGAAAGGTAGAAAAGAGGGTTGCATCTATTCCTTTAACAAGCGATGAAACACTTATGCAATTACAGGTCTTGGGCAATGTGAGTTTTGGGAAGGGAAAAAAATGAAAACGTGACTTTCCCAAAAGTGCTTACAATTGGAGGAAGAAAAGTATATTTTTCAATTTCCTTATTGGAGTACTCTTTTGTTACGACATAACCTTGATGTAATGCACATAGAGAGAAATGTGTCTGACAATATAATATCAACTTTTATGAATATGATTGGAAAGACAAAGGACACATTAAAAAGTATATATGACTTGGTAGACCTTGGTATTAGGCAAGACTTGCACCCAATTGAGTAGGGGATAATGTATTGTTATCAGCACCATGTTACGCATTATCCTCGGAGGAGAAGTTGAAGTTATGCCATTTTTTGGCTAATATGAAGGTTCCTGATGCTTTTTCATCAAATATTTCAAGGTGTGTAAACATATTAGAGAAAAAGATCTATGGATTAAAAATTCATGATCACCATGTATTATTGCAAGACATTCTCCCAGTTGCAATACGTGGTTTATTGCCTAAAGAAGTGTGTGAACCCATTATAGAGCTTGGAAAATTTTTCAAGAATCTATGTTCTAAGACCTTGACAATCGAAGGTCTTGACATCTTGGAGGCTGAATGTGCATGCACATTATGCAAACTTGAAATTATTTCCCGCATGCATTCTTTGATGTCATGGTTTATTTTTCAATTCACTTGGCAAGAGAGGCAAAGCTTGGTGGACCAGCTCAATTTCGATGGATGTACCCTCTTGAGATGTAATTTATTATATAACTTTAATTCCATAATTTTAATGGCACATTATATTGATGAGTTATTTCAATATAGGTATTTGCGAACACAAAAGTCATATATTCGCAATAATGTTCATCCAGAAGGTTCAATTGCCGAAGGTTATTTGGCAGAGTAAAGTCTCACATTTTTCTCCAGATACTTAAAGAATATGTCAACCAATTTCAACAAACCGGCCAGGAATGACGATGGATCTATGTCAAATGGAGAGATGTCTATCTTCAAAAAAAGTGGGGAAAAAGGTGGTTCAGAAGGCATCATGCTCTCTCATGATGAGTTCAAACAAGCATGTATGTATGTGCTTAAAAATTGTGAAGAGGTTCTGCCATTCATGGAGTAAGTATCATATTAATTTCAAGATAGGCTCACATTGAAATGTTTCAAAAACATTATCTTAACTGACTCCATTGTCACACTGCACCTATGTAGACTGATCACATATATTGTTTTTTCTTTGTAGTTTCTTCCAGCAGTAAAAAGAGAGGAAGAGGGAAATATAAATCCAAAACAGTAGATATAAAAACTATGGCAGGAAAATTACAGTTACAATTTCAGATGATATTGATAGAGCGGTAGGTCTTGGGGCTAGAGATATTGTTAATTATTGTGGTTTAATCATGAGGAGCACTATCTCGTTAAGTGATGGGAATTGGCAAAAGATTATTTCAAAACATGGAGAAGGAATGTGGTCGAACGTCAAGGTAAAATTATTTTTAATATCGTATCGACTTCATGTTGCATCATTTATTTTTGTGGTAAGAATATCAAATATAATTGTACATGTATGTTCAGGATAAATTTGAAGTTTTTGGCGGCGTGCGAGAGCATAGGTTTCAAGCCTTTGTTATCGATACTATGTGACGTCTTTTCAGAGCTTGGAAAGCTCGACTGAGCATTCGCTACTCTCGCCGTGTTGCTGAAGGAAACATATTGTCTCCTTGACCTGGAGATGTTGAGCTAGAGAACTGGAAATACTTAGTAGAGTATTTTGGAAGTCCAGAATTTAAGGTAACTTAATAACAATGTTTGATTCACTTCCCTTTGAATAATGGCTTCTTAATCATTGACTTAATGCAGCTTGTAAGCGAGAGAAATAGAAAGAATAGGGAAAAGCAGATAACTAAGCATGCTTGTGGTACGAGGTCTTTTGCAGAAGTAGAGGAATCGACTCAAATATATTTATTTTCATGTTATTAATTAAACATATTTGTTATTTATATATTCATTTATTTTATTATTTATTATTTCCCTATTGAATTATTTTTTAGAAAAATCCTGCTACTGGAGAAAAGGAACCACCAGATAGAGTTTGGGAGATCCAACATACACGTAAAAATGATAGAGGAGAAACAGTGTGGGTGGATCCACAATCCCAACAGATTCATGTTATATTCTTAAATTAATACCTTACTATCTTTTACTCCTTTTTATTAGTTTTGGTGTAAATAGCTATGCGTAATTGCAGTGCCAGCTCCAGGAACTTATGGCTCAGCAACAATCTGAAGAGATCGAGCATCCTATGACTAGGGATGAGATTTTATCCTCTGTTCTTGGTGAAAGGACAGGATATGTTCGTGGTAAAGGGTATGGAAAGAAGCCTCCAAAATATAGTCACACGCAAGCGGCAAACATAAAGGCTAGTGTGTCTTCTGCAATAGAAATTGTGCGTCAAGAGATGCAAGTTGATATGGATCGAAAGTTGTAAAAAGAACGTGAACAAATGGTTGTGGAGTTGAAAAGGAACATGGAGCAAGAGTTACAAAGAAACTTGGATGAGAAGCTTGAACATGTGAATCTGGAAGTAGAGAACATGGTCAGTCTAGAAGTAGCAAAGAAGATCCAAGAACATCTAGGTGCTCTCATGACCAAAATGCAACAGGTAATCTACTCTTAATCTTTTTATACTCTTCCTTTTTGATATTTCTTCTTCTTAGCGACTTTAATCTTCTTCCATCCTTCTTGACAATTCTTTTCTTCATCTTCTCCTTCTTTAATTATCTTTATGACAATAAGTTGTTGGTTTGGTACATGTTCTGGTGCAATTCTGAATAACTGAGTGATTATGAAATTTATGTTCTGGTGCAATTCTGAATTCTGGTGCGATTCTGAAATTCTGAATATGAAATTCTGGTTGGACAATCTGGTTTCATGGCTGTTTTTGTCTGCAAATTTGGATATGTTGTTTTTGCATGGTTGTTTTTTTCTGGAATTCTTGATATGCAAAAACTGTGTTTGCATGTTTGGACAGTTCTATTTTTGCTTAAGATGATACACTATAAGTTCACAAATTTCAGCCCAGCTCTGTGTTTGGACAGTTATGTGTTTGGACAGTTCTGTGTTTGGACAGTTCTGTGTTATCCTATTTGGACATTAAGTAGAAATAGCAGAATCTGTTTAGGAATAGCTAATGATTGGGAAGTCTGTTTAGGAGACTTTTTAGACTGGAAAATAGACAGCATACTGGTATGGTTTGAGCAGAAGGATAAAATTCTCTCAGTCAAAATTAGCCAAGACCGTATATATGTGTTAGAAAATTCAAAATATGTGCTTGCTTAACATATGAAAATGATGTTAGCTCATGCCCTATGCGTTAAGTTCCAATCTGGACAAGAACTTCAGATAGTATACCAGTTCTTCAGATAGTATACCAGTTCTTTTCCTTGTAGTTTCTGGTGCGTAGGAAATAGCATACCAGTTCTTTTCCTATTTTATAGATTTTTCTCTTTTGGGATTTTAACACACTAACAATGACAAAGATGATGATGGCACCATGTACCGCGGCCCTTTTCCAATTGATATGTGCATGCCAAAGAAGGGTACCCCTTTGCCCTGTGAGGGTGAAGTTGTTGATATAGCTTTGCCCTGTCTGTATTGGGCACTGAGTAATATATGATGGTCCGTCCGACCACCCTGTTCGAAGTTGTCTCACTCCATGCCTGAAATTTCCCCATTGTAAACTTAGCATCACATTATGACATGCTCGCTTGTTTGTTTATTTGTCAAATTTATATATTCCTAGTTGTTGATCATTTTAACATAGTATGGTAATCATTTTTTATGAAGTGCACTTACGGTACATGCATTAAAATGATCTTGTCTTTTTTTTGTGTAATAACAGGGACAAAGTTCTTAAACAATGGAGACAACCAAAGAGGGGCTTCAAGGCACTTAGTATTTTGCTCTTTTGGGATGTATATGCATACAATGACAATGAAGTATTATGCATTATATATGTATTTCGCATTTTAGTAATGGAGGTATTTAACATCCGACTTAAGATATTCTTTTGGTGTTTGTAAAATACTATTTGATGCGTTTATATAATTTTGGTCATTACAATTGCTAAAATAAATAGGTTTCAGTGGCGACAAAATTTTATTCTGCAATATTGAAGTTGCCACTGCTTGTTTACTAGTTTTTGTAGCATTTATCATTTCCACTAAATGTCATTCTCCAGCAGCAAGCTCATAGTCGCCACTGATGATTGAGTGTTTTTGTGGCGACATCAATTGCTGCAATATGAGAATTGTTGGTAATAGCTAATTAACTACTGCTAAAAGCATCTCTCTAGTAGAGATTAAAGGTGTATTTATTTTTGTGGAGACAATTGTCACTGCTAAAAGCCACTCTTCAGTAGCGACTTTCCCATGAATCTATTTTGTGGAACATAATTTTGTGTCAACTTGGCATACGGTGACATTTTGTGGCGACACTTTGTAGTCGTCACAAATAATGTTTAGTAATGGACTCAGTTGCAGCAAGTCCAATGTCGTTGTTATAAACATTTAGCAGCGACATATGATGATTTAGCAGCGACTGAGGTCGCCGCTAAAAGGAAGATTTCTTGTAGTGTCGGAACATGACAACCAAGGACTGAAGATCAACCCCGAGTCCCACTGAGTAAGAACCCAGGCTCTGAACGCCTGCCTTCGAGAACATTGAGTCTGGAGTCGGCCTTAGCCCCGAACGAGCTCGAAGAAACATTGTTAGCCTAACCAACAGAAGACCGAAATATCTGTGATCGATCAGATATTACGGCGGCAATCTCGACGCGTATCAATAAGTAATTGGCAATCAGCAAATCAAGGAATTTCTACCTTTTATATAATTGTACCTAATGTAGGAAGCCACTACTATATAAAGGAGATCTGATTACTTGTAAAACACATTGTAACACGTATTCCAAATCAATAAATTATTATTATTTCTCTTTAAGCTCTTGTTCTTCTGTATCCTGACGCCGATTGAAGCGTAGCTGGCTCGAGAGTGATTAACCCTCCAAGGGTAAGACTGTTCAATTCGTGTGGTTCACATTTATTTTATCATTACTTATTTAAATTGCAATCTAACTTACCATTTTGTGTCAAGTTAATCCACGTATCCTTAAAATCACCCACAAATTCAATTATCATCCGATTTTGAGGGTAAAGTTCTATAAGAATATGTAGTTAAATTGAACTCCAAGTCTGGATGTTCTAACAGGGCAGCTCTCCTTTGGCATTTTAACTGAAATATATATGTGATGGAGTCACTATACATAATTAACTGCATGCCAATAGAAAGTGGCCCTATCACTGTTTCCCTTATTATTCATGATTATTACTGTATCATTCATCACTCTTCTTTCTCATTTTTCTGCTTCTGCTTCTGCTTAATCAATACAAAACTCTTCCTGCAGGCTTTATATAGGATCCCTTCTCAGTTAAAGAGATGGAATAAACTACTGAAGAATAGGCATATCCGCATTCGTTTCACGCTCCTTTGAAAAAAAAATTCGTCAGATTCCCTCAGTCGCCTCGTATATATCCATGAATTTGTAGGTGAAATACAAAAAAAAAGTCGTTGAAAGCTGAAGATGCTGCACGATTTATGCCTATGAAATGTGTCATTTGACTATCTTGATAGTTATAACAAAGGCAAAAGACCTTCAAACAGCATATCCTTTGTCATATTCCTCATTTTCTTGTTGTTTTTTTTTTCTTCATATCTACATTTCTATTAGGCTCGTAAAACATTCAGATTCCAAATCTTTCGGATGCTTGCCAGGAAATCACGACTACTGCTTCCTTTATGAACTGACTTCGGACATATATAATAAAAGTTCAATGTCGATTGTTGAGTTCTCTTATATTTCTCAAAAAGTGTCGTCATTTACCCTTTTGCATATCACGCTTACCCGAAGTGATCGGTGGCAACATCTTAACTATCTATGTTCAGCTTATAATATTTTTGCACCTTTGAAACAAATATTGTAGGTATTAACTTAGCAAATTTGCGTGCAACCCACAATGTAAAAACATTATTTTCCTCTTAAGCCTTCTAGTTTAATAAAGATGAATAAATGCTGTCCAAATCTGGATGTTATATAACAATACAAAAATTGATGTAAACAATTTCCTTCCGGATAAACATGACTATATTGATGAAAGAATATTGTATACAGTCAGAAAGGGCCTGCCCTTCTCATGACTAATCGAGGCTGGATTATGATAGGCCACGGTTCGGCCTCGCGTTATATCGAGACTCAGTACGAAGTTAGATTGCTGAACCCTTAATTCAGAGACCGGTCAAGAACGAGATCAGCCAAGATCGATACCAAGCGGAACAGAGATCGAGCGAGATCGAAGGATGTTTACCTAGTCAAGTAACGGTAAGCCGAAACATCTATGATCGAGCAAGGATCACGACGAAAATCTCGGCACATATCAAGATGAGGCCGGTTAATTAGCCAATCATGGGATTTCTTACTGTATTTAGAATTATACCATAAGTAGGACTCCTCTATTATATAAAGGGAGCCTAATCATTTGTAAAGGGGGATCAGATTTACGCAATTCTAAGCAATATACTATTCTTTAAGCTCTCAATATTTTGTTATTTTATACCTCATTCTGCTCATTCCTTTGGTTCGAGGGTAACCTGTCTCAAGGGCCAAAGTTGTACGTCTTATTTGGTTTGCTTTATTTTTCTTTGCAGTCAATTTTCAATATCAATTCACATAGTTTCTCAATTTGTGCCAAGTGATATGACGTATCCATAAAACCACATATAAATTCAATTGTTATCCATTTTTAGAGTAAACAGTTTGGCGCCCACTGTGGGGCTAAGGATAATAGTGATTACCTGGCACTAACTTTCGTAACACACATTATTTTATACTTGTTCTTGTGAGTATCTTTGATTCCAGGATCAGCATGTTGAACTCCCAAGCACCACCCACACACAATGTCAATGGCTTTGGCTTCCACGGCGAGAACGACAACATAGACGCCCCTGGGAACGAGGCACCTCCAGTTGACCTTGATGGGGTCCCGGTCGTCGACCCAATCGATGTCAGTTCCCATGTTGCCATTAATGAAAATCTGGTCATTGACCCCGAGAATAGCATCTGCAAAGATGTTCGATCAGCCGGTCAGAACGCACAGGGCAGCGAAGAAGGCAGGATCAGCCTTCGAGTGATTCGAAATGTTGCAGGCTCAACAAGTTGCAATAGCACAACCCCAAAATCAGAACCATGCACCAATCAAGGTCGAGCTCGAGCCATCGCAGGAAGTTGTTCATAGGGCCGAATCGGTTTCAAGAAGATCAAATAGAAATGAACCAGGGACCGACCCCGCTATCATGAAGATGCTCGAGGAGCCGACAAAGGGAGTTGAATCAGGGAAGAAGAAGATTGAAGAAAATGACAAGAAGGTGGAAACCTATAACTCCAGGGTTGACCAAATTTAGGGGGCACCCCGAGCGTGGCTCCTAAACCAATTCCCAAGAAGTTCTTCATTCCAGAAATTCCCAAGTATAATGGAACGACCGATTCCAACGAGCATGTCACTTCTTACATGTGTGCAATTAAGGGGAACGATCTGGAGGACGATGAGATCGAGTCAGTATTGTTGAAGAAATTCGGGGAGACCCTATCAAAGGAAGAGATGATATGGTACCATAATTTTCCACCCAACTCTATTAATCCTTTTGCCATTCTCGCAGATTCCTTCGTTAAAGCACACACCGGGACCATAAAGGTCGAGACTAGGAAGTCGGACCTCTTCAAGGTAAAGCAGAAAGATAACGAGATGCTCAGACAGTTTGTGTCTCGATTCCATATGGAACGCATGGATCTACCTCCAGTTGCCGATGATTGGGTCGTTCAGGCCTTCACTCAAGGATTAAGTTTACGAAGCTCGGTGGCTTCACAACAAATAAAGCATAACTTGATCGAATACCCACTTTTCACCTGGGCCGATGTACATAATCGGTATCAATTGAATATTAGGGTCGAAGATGACCAGTTGGGGGCTCCTTCCGGGTCCGTTTATCCTATCAGGCCCATCGACAAAGTCAAAGGGGATATTGACCGGAGCCATGGTAACAGGGATTGTCAGCAGCCATACAATGGAGATCGGAGAAATAACGGGTCTGGATGCAACCCCGTTAGAGGTGATAGGAGAAATGATCGAGGTCAGAAAACTCGAGAGCTCATGAGCAAGAATAGTATCGACAGGAATGTCCAGCCCAAAGAAGCACCATGACTTTCATCGTTTGCGCATCAAAGACACTAGGTGGCCTCGACCTCTTCAAACCGATCCGGACACGAGAAATACTAATCAAATGTGCAAGTATCACGGCACCCATGGCCATAGAATAGAAGATTTCAGACATTTAAGGGAGGAGGTAGCCCGGTTGTTCAACGAAGGGCACCTTCAGAAATTCTTAAGCGATCGGGCTAAGAACAACTTCAGAAACAGAGATTCAAACAAACAGAACGAACAAGAGGATCCACAACACGTGATCCACAGGGTTGATATTCCTTAAGGACCCATATTTAAGCGCACTAAGGTGTCGATCACAAGGGAAAAGCGGACTCAGGATTACGTACCGGAAGGGACCTTGACTTTCAATGACAAGGATGCATAGGGGATCTTACAACCCCATAACGACGCACAGGTAATATCTGTTCTTATGAATAAAACTCAAGCTAATCGTGTTTTGATTGATCCAGGTAGCTCGGCCAACATCATTCGATTGAGGGTCGTAGAACAGCTCGCCCTATAGGATCAAGTTGTGCCCGCGGCCTGAGTACTTAACGGCTTCAACATGTCATGCGAAACCACCAAAGGCGAAGTAACTTTGCTAGTGAACATGGCCAAGACCATCCAAGAAACAAATTTCCATGTGATCGAGGGTGATATGAGGTATAACGCCCTATTCGGAAGGCCATGGATCCATAACATGAGAGCAGTACCCTCGACCCTTCACCAGGTTTTGAAGTTCCTGACACCAGAGTAAGTCAAAACGGTCTACGAGGACCAACCCGCTGCCAAGGAAATGTTTGAAGTCGACAAAGTAATACCAATATCGGCACTTCCATCAACAAAAGGGTTGGATTCAAAGGGAAAACAGGAGGCCAAATAGCAACCACAGACACCGGCCTCGACCCAATAAGAAATACAGGGGATTGACAAGAATGATGACTATGGGGTCGCTCGATCTTTCATAGTCCCTGATGATTCCGATGCCACCAAGTCGATGGTCGAAGCGCTGGAATAAATCACATTGACCGAACATCAACCCGAGCGAAAGGTATACCTGGGCACGAGGCTTGCTCCCAAGCTCAGGGGAAAAATTATTCAACTACTTAAAACTAACATGAATTGCTTTGCTTGGTGCCATCTTGATATGACAGGGTTTCCACCGGAAATCACCACACATAAGCTAAGCATGGATCCGAAGTTCCATCCGGTAAAGAAAAAAAGAAGACCCCAGTCCGAGGTCAAACATGCTTTCATCAAAGACGAGGTAACCAAACTTCTTAAAATAGGATCCATTCAGGATGCAAAGTATCCCGAATGGTTAGCGAACGTAGTGGTAGTCCATAAAAAGGGAAATAAACTTAGAATGTGTGTAGATTACAAAGACCTGAATAAAGCATGTCCCAAGGATTCTTTTCCTTTGCCTAATATCGATTGTATGATTGATGTCATGGCCGGACACGAGATTCTCAGTTTTCTCGATGCCTATTCCGGGTACAACCAAATACAGATGAACCCGGAAGATCAAGAAAAGGCCACGTTTATCACTAAGTACGACACCTACAGTTATAATATAATGCCATTCGGACTAAAAAATGTTGGTGCAACTTATTAACGCCTAGTAAACTGGATGTTTAAAGAACAAATAGGAAAATCAATGGAGGTTTATATTGATGACATGTTAGTTAAGTCCCGCGAGCAGAGGACCATTTGAAGCATTTGCAGGAAACTTTCGGTATACTGAAAAGATACAACATGAAGCTCAACCCAGAAAAATGTGCATTCGGGGTCGGCTCAGGCAAGTTTTCGGGCTCACTAATGATCGTTGTTGGGATATATGCACAATGTCTAAGTGTAGTATCAGTACAGTCGACCCCATGTACTGGTAAGTGCCGAGCCTAACCTCGAGGAGGTAGTGATGAGGATAAGGCGGGGCATCTATACAAAACATGTGCGCAATATATAAATGGCACAATAATAGAAATACAGAACAGAACCAAACAGCCAACTGAAACCGATAATCACAGCCTCTAGAGTGAACCAGTGTTGTCTAGAATTACCAATCCTTCCTATATCAGATAATGAAAAAAATACTGGAAATAAATGCAGTTCAGGAAATAGAAACATATAGTTTTGTTACGGCGCGCAACCCGATCACACCAAACATCACAAACCTCTCCCTTATTCCTCCGTAACAATAACAATAACAGTAAATAATATATATATGTTGGAGCGTGCAACCCGATCCCACCAGACATTAATATCAATAGGATAATTCACCTTTATTTCTCCATATTAATCCACCCTTATTCCTCTTGTTGTGGCATGCATCCCGATCCTAGCATATAAATATATTCACCCTTATTCCTCCTTATCAATCCTCCCGTATTCCTCATGTTGCGGCGTGAAGCCCGATCCTACCATATCATTACCAAACACTTAATGTACACAGTCAATTTACACTCAAAATCACAAGGACTTTACGATAAATAAATACCAAACTAACCCAAGCAAAAGGAAACTTTGATCAATATCAAATCTACTCAAATAATACTTTACAGCGAGACAAATCCAAGAATTTACAATTTAAAAGGTGAAAACAAGTCAAATTAAGCAAATAGCAGGGATTAGGGGACCTATGGGATGAACTAACATAGCTAAGAAGAGAAGATATTTATTAACACGTAAGTTAGGCATGGAAGCATTTAGAGCATATAACAATTAAGACAGGGAATGAAACAATTAAAGGAAAGTAGTAAATCAAGGAAACAGATGATTTGGCGACGTATAAGCACTCATCACCCTGCATATACATCGCTCACATGGATTTCAAATAATCACATAGTCCGAGGGTTTCTAATTCCCTCAATTCAAGGTTATACACAACACTTACATCGATCCACAGGTCACTCACTGCTTAATTACCGCTTTTCCTCTAGTTTGCACCTCTGAACCACTCGTATCTAGCCATAATTAACTTAATGACATCAAAATTGCTAAAGAATTCAATTTCAATACACAAATTTAGGTTTCCCAAACTTTCCCCCAAAAAGTCCAAAATCGACCCCGGGCCCGCTTGGTCAAACTCGAGGTTTGGACCATTCACCCATTCACCCATTCACCCATTCACCCTCGAGCCCGAATATGTAACTAGTTTCAATTCCGACCCCAAATTGAGGTCTAAATTTCAATTTATCAAAAATCCCTAATTATACCCAACCCCCCAATTCTCACCATGAATTCCTAGATTTTAGGTTGAAATCTTGTAAAATGAAGTGAAAGATTGAATGAAACGAGTTAAGAATCACTTACCTATGATTTGGGGAAGAAATGGTCTTTGGAATCACCTGGAGGGTTTCTTGTGTTTGAAAGTGTTGAAAATGAGCAAAATCTTGTCTAAGTCAAGATTTACCAGCTGTAGATGTCGCATTGAAATTGCGAAGCTCGCAAATGCGAGAAAAATATCGCAAATGCGAACCCTTCGCATTTCTGCATCCTTCGCAAATGCGAACCATTTGTTCGCAATTGTAAACATTTGACTTCCGCAAATGCGGCATAAACCTCGCAAATGCGAGAATCCCCAGTCCTAGCCCATGCTCGCAAATGCGATGATTTTTCGCAAACCCGAGGCTCGCAATTGCGAGACCTGCAGACCTGAAGCACGCCAGATATTTTTCCTAAGTTCATTTTACTCCGTAGCCTACCCGAAACTCACCCGAGCCCTCGAGGCTCCAAACCAAACATGCACACAAGTTTAAAAACATCATATGAACTTGATCGTGCGATCAAATCTCCAAAATAACACCTAGAACTACGAATTTAGTACCAAATCACATGAAATTCCAAAGAACACTTTGAAATTCCTAGTTTCACAACCGGACGTCTGAATCACGTCAAATCTGTTCCGTTTCAAACCAAATTTCACATATAAGGTATAAATATCATAACGGACTTGTACCGGGCTCCGGAACCAAAATATGGACCCGATACCAACAAGATTAAACATCAACCAATTTCTTAAAATTATTAAATTTTCCGTCTTTCAATTTTCAGCAAAAATTCATATCCCGAGCTAGGGACCTCGGAATTCAATTCCGGTTATACACCCAGGTCCCATATTTTACCACGGACCCACCGGAACTGTCAAAGTACGGGTCTGGGTCCGTTTACTCAAAACGTTGATCGAAGTCAACTAAAATCAACTTTTTAAGGCCTAAAATTATTATTTCATCAATTTTCGACATAAAAGCTTTCTGGAAACATGCCCGAACTGTGCACGCAAATCTAGGAGGGTAAAATGAGATTTTTAAGGTTAAAGAGAATAGAATTGAATTCTAAAACATAAGATTACCTTTTAGGTCATTATAATCTCCACCTCTAAAACAATCGTTCGTCCTCGAACGGACATAGAAAAGTACCTGAACTAGTGAATAGGTGGGAATATCTACTCTGCATGTCCGACTCGGACTCCCAAGTAGCTGCCTCAACAGGCTGACCTCTCTACTACACACAAACTGAAAGATAACTCTTTGATCTCAACTGACGAACCTGTCGGGCTAGAATAGCCACCGGCTCTTCCTCATAAGTCAAATCCTTGTCCAACTGGTCAGAGCTGAAATCTAACACGTGGGACGGGTCACCATGATACTTCTGGAGCATGGATACATGGAACACTGGATGAACTGCTGATAAACCTGGAGGCAACGCAAGTCTATAAGCCACCTCTCCCACTCTATCAAGAATCTCAAAAGGCCCGATATACCTAGGGCACAATTTGAACTTCTTTCCAAACCGCATGACACCCTTCATGGGTGACACCAGAAGCAACACCCTCTCCCCGACCATGAATGCCACATCACGAACTGTACGATCGACATAACTCTTTTTCCTGTACTGAGTTATGCAAAGTCGATCCTGAATAATCTTGGCCTTGTGTAAGGCCTACTGTACTAGATCAATACCCAACAACTGAGCCTCCCCTGGCTCCAAGATCCGGATAGTACGCTCGGACTGTCTGTCCATCTGAGGATGGAATGTTATGCTCAACTCAACCCGCTCACCCAAATCACAATGTACTGCCCTTCAGAAGTGCGAGGTGAAATGTGTACCTCGATCAGAAATGATAGACACGGGCACACCGTGAAGATGGACGATCTCACGGATATAAATCTCTACCAACCGCTCTAAAGAATAGGTAACTAACGCAGGAATGAAGTATGCTGACTTAGTCAGCCTATCCATAATGACCCAAATGGCTTCGAACTTCCTCTGAGTCCGTGGGAGTCCAACAACAAAGTCCATAGTGATACGCTCCCACTTCCACTCAGGAATCTCCATCTGCTGAAGCAAACCACCAGGTCTCTCATGCTCAAACTTCACCTGTTGACATTTCAGACACCGAGATACATGAGCAACTATGTCCTTCTTCATCCTCCTCCACCAATAATTCTGTCGTAAGTCCTGGTACATCTTGGCAGCGCCCGGGTGAATAGTATACCAAGAACTGTGGGCCTCCTCAAGAATCAACTCACGAAGCCCATCAACATTAGGCACACACACGCGACCCTACATCCTCAAAACTCCGTCATCACCAACAGTAACCTGCTTGGCACCACTGTGCCGCACTATGTCCCTAAGGACCAACAAATGAGGGTCGTCATACTGCCAATCTCTGATATGCTTAAACAAGGAAGACCGAGCGACGGTGCAAGCTAGAACACAGTTGGACTCTGAAATATCCAACCTCACAAAATGGTTGGCCAAAATCTGAACATCTGAAGCTAGCGGACTCTCACCGATTTGGAATGAATGCAAGGCTGCCCATAATCGCTGCCTTCCTACTCAATGCGTCGGCCACCACATTGGCCTTCACGGATGATTAAATATGGTGATATCATAGTCTTTAAATATCTCTAACCACCTGCTCCGCCTTAAATTGAGATCCTTTTTCTTGAACAAATACTGAAGGCTGCGATGATCCGTGAAAACCTCACACGACACACCATAAAGATAGTGCCTCTAAATCTTCAGCCCATGAGCAATGGCTGCCAACTATAAATCATGGAAAAGGTAATTCTTCTCACGAACCTTCATCTGCCGAGACACATATGCAATCACCCTGCCCTTCTGCATCAATACTGCTCCGGGCCCAACATGGGAGGCATCACAATATACCGTGTAAGATCCTGAACCTGATGATAACACCAACACCGGAGTTGTAGTCAAAGCTGTCTTGAGCTTCCGAAAGCTCGCCTCACACTCATCCGATCATCTGAACAGGACACCCTTCTAGGTCAACCTGGTCAACCGGGCTGCTATAGATGAAAACCCCTCCACAAATCAACGGAAATAACCCGCCAAACCCAAGAAGCTCATGATCTCCGTGGCTGAAGTGGGTCTAGGCCAGTTCTTGACCACCTCAATCTTCTTAGGATCTACCTGAATATCCTCTGTTGATACAACGTGGCCCAAGAAAGCGACTGAATCCAACCAAAACTCGCACTTCGAAAACTTAGCATACAACTGACTGTCCCTCAGAGTCTGGAGCACTATCCTAAGGTGTTGCTCATGCTCCTCCCAACTGCGGGAGTATATCAAGATGTCATCAATAAACACAATCACAAAGGAATCCAAATAAGGCTTTAAAACTCGGTTCATCAAGTCCATAAATGATGTTGGGGAATTGGTCAACCCAAAGGACATCACTAAAAACTCATAGTGCCCATACCACTTCTGAAAAGCTGTCTTAGGGACATCGGATGCCCTAATCCTCAACTGATAGTAGCCAGATCTCAAATCAAACTTTGAAAACATCTTTGCACCCTGAAGCTGATCAAATAAATCATCAATCCTCGACAACGGATACTTATTCTTGATGGTGACTTTGTTCAACTGCCGATAATCTATACACATCCTCATAGATCCATACTTCTTCTTCACAAACAAAACTGGTCCATCCCAGGGCGATACACTAGGTCTAATGAAGCCCTTATCAAGCAAATCATGCAACTGTTCCTTCAATTCTTTCAACTCAAGTGGGGCCATCCGGTATGGCAGAATGGAAATGGGATGAGTGTCCGGAGCCAAATCAATACAAAAGTCAATATCCCTGTTGGGTGGCATCCCCGGTAGGTCTACAGGAAATACCTTTGGAAACTCACGATCCATAGAGGGAACCTCAGCACTAGAATCATGAACATAAGACAAATAGGCCAAACACACCTCCTCAAGCATATGACGAGCCTTCATATAATAAATAACCCTACTGGTATAATGGTCAGGACTCCCTCCACTCTAGTCGAGGCAACCCCGGTAAGGCTAATGTCATTGTCTTTGCGTGACAGTCCAAAATAGCGTGAAAGGTGACAGCCAATCCATATCCAATATAACATCGAAATCCACCATATCTAAGAGCAGAAGGTCTACACTGGTCTCAAGACTCCTAATAGTGACCACACACGAACGATATACACGATCTACAACAATAGCATCCCCCACGGGTGTGGACACATATACAGGGGCACTCAAAGAATCACGAGGCACAACCAAATATGAAGCAAAATAAGATGACACATAGGAGTAAGTAGACCCCGAATCAAATAGAACTGAAGAATATCTACTGCAAACTGAAACACTACCTATAATGACAACATCGGATGACTCAGCCTCAGGTCTAGCTGGAAAAGCATGACATCAGGATTGGGCCTCACCACTCTGAACCATATCCCTGGGACGACCTCTAGGTGGCAGGCCTCCACCTCTAACGGCCTAACCTCCACCTCTAACAGTCTTGGCCCCTACCTCTGGCTACCTGACCCCTGCCTCTGGCTGGCTGAGCAGACGGTGCAGCAACTGGTGTCGGAACCATGGTACGAGAACCCTGATACTGTGGCTGAACACCCAATAATCTCGGACAGGTCCTCCGGATATGCCTAGAATAACCACACTTGAAACATCCCTCCTAATACTATGGCTATTGAAACTCAGACTGTCCCGCACGATCCGGCTAACCACGACAATAACTCTAAAGAGGAGGTGCTCTGATAGGGGCTGGTGGTGCACTATAGGCGGGCTTCCCAGAAAGAGGCACATAAGAACCACGACTCCCTAAAGAATTTTAGGATGCCTGAAGCACTAAATGGAACAGCCTGGGAGGATGGCCTCTAGCAAAAGTACCCCCTGCCTCCAGATGAGGTGTTGTTGAACCCACAAAATTACAAGGCCTCTTATCTGACCCCAAACCTCCCTATCCAAGAACCATCTCGACTCGTCTAGCGACATTGGCTGCATCCTGAAAAGAAATCTCGCTCCCAGTCTCCTTAGCCATCTTCAATCTAATAGGTCGAGTAACTCCCTCAATAAACCCCCCCCCCCCCCTCTCTCTCTCCCTCTCTCTCTGTATGAAGCAGAAGAATAGCATGACGGGCCATATCCACAAAACGGGTTTCATACTGAGTAACAGTCATGCTTCCCTGCTGGAGACGCTCGAACTGACAGCGGCGCTCCTCTCTCAAGGTGATAGGCAAAAAATTCTCTAAGAAGGGATGTGAGATCTAGTACCAAGTAATAGCAGGCGACCCAGCTGGTCTAGTCAATAAATAATCTCTCCACCATTTCTTCGTGGAACCAGTCATCTGAAAAGAAGCAAAGTCAACCCCATTAGTCTCCAATATACCCATGTTCCGAAGAACCTCGTGACAGCTATCAAGATACTCCTGGGATCCTCTGAAGTAGCACCACTGAAATGAGCTGGAAAGAGCTTGGTAAACCTATCCAATCTCCACAAATCCTCAAAAGACATAGCTGACCCATCACCGAACTTTTCGGAGAAACCGCCTGGACTACTCCGACTAGATAAGCTGCTGGAGTCTGAAACTAGGGAGCCATCTGCTCCGGAGTGTGAGTAGCAGAAGTCTGGGCTCCTCCTCCAGCCTGAGATACGGCTAGTTCCATGGGAATGCGCCATTCTGGGCCACACTCTCCATTAGGCCCACCAATCGGACCAAAGCATCCTGAAGCACTGGGGTGGCAATAACCCCCCCCCCCCCCCCCCCCCCCCGGATCTGAGCTGGTCCGGTAGGAATAGTCTAAGATGGAAACTCCTCATCGAACTCTACCTGAGGCTCCATAGCTGAAGCTGCTGCTTGGGCTCTGGGCTGAGTCCTGCCCGTACCTCGGACTTTGGCACGGCATCAGCCTCAACCTCTGCACCTTGTAGGAGCTGCTGCTGGAGGCTCTGGCTGCTTCTCAGCTGAAGAATCATACGTGTTCTTACCATCTGCGAAAGAATAAGAATAGGAGAGTTCAATCAGTATTGAGATAAAAGTGAAATTTGTTCCTAAACTTCATAGCCTCTAGGAGATAATTACATACATCTCCGTACCAATCCTCTAGACTCTACAAAGCTTGCCTGTGAGTCGTGGGACCTATGTAACCTAGTGCTCTGATACCAACTTGTCACGACTTAGAATTCCCACCGTCGGGATTGTGATGACGCCTAGCAGTTTACTTGTTAGGCAAGCCAACATTAGAACATTTTAACTTCTTCTAGCAATTTAAACAGTAACATTGATAACGAATTGAAATAACAAATATGTTCTAAGTACAAATGTGGAAGTTTAAACAGCCAATCATCTATTACAATTCCCTGAATCTGGTGTCACGAGTTCACGAGCTTCTAAAGTAATACACATAAAGGTCTGAAATAAGTATAAAGTTGTCTGAAGGAAATTATGCAGCTAAATCAAAGAGGGTGGGGACTCCAGGTGCTGCGAGCACTGAATAGCCGTATCTCAAGTCTCCGCAATATCCAATCCGGGCTCACTAATGACCGATGCTGGGACCGTCTCCAAAATCTGCACAATGTGCAGAGTGTAGTATCAGTACAACCGACTCCATGTACTGGTAGGTGCCAAGCCTAACCTCGACGAGTTAGTGACGAGGCTAAGGCCGGACATCTATACAAAACTTGTACGCAGTATATAAATGACAGAGTAATAGAAATACAGAACATAACCAAATATCCAACTGAAACTGATAACCACAGCCTCTAGAGTGAACCAGTGTCGTCTAGAATTACCAATCCGTACTATATCAGATATTGAAAGAAATACTGGAAATAAATGCAGTTCATGAAATAGAAACATATAGTTTTTTTGTTGCGCGCAACCTGATCCCACAAAACATCACAAAGCTCTCCCTTATTCCTCTGTAACAATAACAATAATAGCAAATAATATATATATATATATATATATATATATATATATATATATATATATATATATATATATATATATATATATATATATATATATACAGTGCGCAACCCGATCCCACCGTGTAATCATATTTATCCTTATTCCTCCTTATCAATCCTTCCTTATTCCTCCTGCTGTGGCGTGCATCCCGATCCCACCATATCAGTACTAAACACTCAATATACATAGTCAATTTACAGTCTAAATCACAAGGAATTTACGATAAATAAATACCAAACTGAATCAAGCAAAGGAAACTTTGATCAATATCAAATCTACCCAAATATATTTTACAGCGAGACCAATCCGGCAATTTACAACTTAAAAGGTGCAAACAAGTCAAATTAAGCAAATAGCAGGGATTAGGGGACCTATGGGAAGAACTAACATAGCTAACAAGAGAAGATATTGATTAACACGTAGCAGTTAAGTATGGAAGCATTTAGAGTATATAAATATTAATACAGGGAATGAAACAATTAAAGGAAAGCAGTAAATCAAGGAAAACAGATGATTTGGCGACGCATAAGCACTTGTCACCCTGAATTCCCTCACATGGATTTCACATAATCACATAGTCTGAGGGTTCATAATTCCCTCAAGTCAAGGTTAGACACAATACTTACCACGATCCACAGGCCACTCATTGCTCAATTACCGCTTTTCCTCTAGTTTCCACCTCCGAACCACTCGTATCTAGCCAAATATTGCTAAAGAAATCAATGTCAATACATAAATTTAGGTTTCCCAAACTTTCCCCCCAAAAAGTCAAAAATCGACCCCGGGTTCGGACCAAAACCCATTCACCCATTTACCCCCGAGCCCGAATATGTAACTAGTTTCGAAATCTGACCCCAAATTGAGGTCTAAATTCTAATTTTTCAAAAATCCCTAATTCTACCCAAACCCCTAATTTCTACCATGAATTCCTAGATTTTAGATTGAAATCTTGTAAAATGAAGTGAAACATTGAAAGAAACGAGTTAAGAATCACTTACCTATGATTAGGGGAAGAAGTGGTCTTTGGAAAATTACCTAGAGGGTTTCTTGTGTTTGAAAGTTTTGAAAAATGAGAAAAATTCCCGTCTAAGTCAAGATTTACCAGCTGCAGATGTCGCATTTGCGGCCTAAGCTTCCCAATTGTGAAGCTCGCAAATGCGAACCCCTCGCATTTCTGCAACCTTCGCAAATGCAAAACATTTGCTCACAATTGCGAACATTGGACTTCCGCAAATGCGACATAAACCTCGCAAATGCGAGAATCCCCAGTCCTAGCCCATGCTCACAAATAAGATGATTCTTCACAAATGTGAGGCTTGCATTTGTGAGCCAGAAGTCGCAATTGCGAGACCTATAGACCTGAAGCACGCCAGATATTTTTCCTAAGTTCATTTCACTCCGTAGCCTATCTGAAACTCACCCGAGCCCTCAGGGATCCAAACCAAACATGCACACAAGTCTAAAAACATCATGCGAACTTGCTCGTGTGATCAAATAGCCAAAATAACACCTACAACTACGAATTTAGCACCAAATCACATGAAATTCCCACGAACACTTTGAAATTACTAGTTTCACAACTGAACGTCTGAATCACGTCAAATTAGTTTCGTTTCTCACCAAATTTCATAGATAAGGTATAAATATCATAACGAACCTGTACCGAGCTCTGGAACAAAAATACGGACCTGATACCAACAAGATTAAACATCAACCAATTTCTTAAAATCATTAAATTTTCAGTTTTTCAATTTTCAACAAAAATTCATATCCCGAGCTAGGGACCTCGAAATTCGATTCCGGGCATACCCAGGTCCCATATTTCACTACGGACCCACCGGGACCGTCAAAACACGGGTCCAGATTCGTTTACTCAAACTATTGGCCGAAGTCAACTAAAATCAACTTCTTAAGGCCAAAAATTATTATTTCATCAATTTTCAACATAAAAACTTTCCGAAAACACGCCCGGACTGCGCATGCAAAGGTCAAAATGAGTTTTTTAAGGTTAAACAGCGCAGAAGTGAAATCTAAAACATAAGATGACCTTTTAGGTCATCACACTTTGATAAGTGCCTCTAGGAAACTAAAACAATACTTTCAATGTCATCCTATATGTGTTGTAACAACTTGTCCACTTCAAAATATTTTGCATAAGCCCAAACTTTTGGGTCAGTTGGCCAAATGGGCCGTAGAAGTCAACGGGTACGATATTGAATATCGACCCCGAAAACCCATCAAGTCTCAAATCTTGGCTGACTTCGTGGCTGACTTCACACCGGCCCTCGTACCCGAGGTTGAAATAGAACTGTTAGTAAAATTGGGTACATCCTCGGGAACATGGACCCTCGTTAGAGACGGTGGTTCGAACCTAAGAGGCTCCGGACTAGGCATCGTGCTAAAACCACTCACAAGTAACATAGTTAGACAATATATCAGAACTACACAATTGACTAACAATGAGGCCGAACATGAGGCCATGATTGCAGGTCTCGAATTAACCAAAGGCTTGGAAGCGGAGGTCATCGAGACCAAGTGTGCCAAGTGTGACTCCCTCTTTGTTGTGAACCAAGTTAACGGGACCTTTGAAGTTTGAGAAGACCGAATGCAGAGATACTTGGATAAGCTGCAGGTAAATCTACACCGATTTAAGTAATGGACCTTCCAACATGTACCTTGAGATCAGAACAGAGAGGCTGATGCCCTCGCAAACCTAGGGTCATCGGTCGATGACAACAAACCCAATTCGGGGGATGTCGTACAACTCATGAGATCAGTGATCAAAGAAAGTCATGTCGAGATAAAATCCACAAGTTTGACATGGGATTGGAGAATTAAATACATTGAGTATTTAAAAAACGGGAAACTCCCATCAGATCTAAAGGAGCTGAGGGTTATACGCACAAAGGCAGCACGATTCAACTTGTCCGAAGACGGAACATTGTTCTGAAGGATATTCGATGGTCCATTAGAGATATGTCTGGGACCGGGAGATACTGAATACGTTCTAAGGGAGGTCTATGAGGGCACTTGCAGAAATCATTCAGGTGTAGAATCATTGGTCCACAAAGTGATCAAAGTCGGATACTACTGGATCGACATGGAGAAAGATGCAAAGGAGTTTGTTCAAAAATGCAATAAATGCCAAAGGAATGCACCAATGATTCATCAACCCGAGGAACTGCTCCACTCGGTCTTGTCCCCATAGTCGTTCATGAAATGGGGAATGGACATCGTCGGCCCTCTTCCATCGGCCCCAGGTAAGGCTCGGTATATTTTATTTATGACTGATTATTTCTTTAAGTGGGTTAAAGCACAGGCTTTCAAGAAAGTCAGGGAGAAGGAAGTCACAGACTTTATTTGGGACCACATCATATGTCGATTCGGCATGCCCTCCGAAATTGTGTGCGATAATAGGAAGTAGTTCATCGGCAGCAAGGTGACTAAATTTCTCGAGTATCATAAGATCAAAAGAATCCTATTAGCGCCTTATCATCCCAGCGGGAACGGACAAGCCGAATCGACCAACAAAACCATCATCCAAAATCTTAGGAATAGACTAACCGACGTTAAAGGAAAATGGAAGGAAATCCTACCCGAGGTTCTTTGGGTATACCGCACAACATCCAAGTCTAGTACCGGGGCTACCCTATTCTCATTAGTTTATGGCGTCGAAGCTCTAATACCGGTCGAGGTCGGAGAACTCTAGCATCAGGTTCCGATATGCAAGGTAAGAGTCAAATAATGAGGCCATGATACGAGCCTAGAATTGTTGGATAAAAAGGTGAAGTCGCCCTCGTCCGATTGGCCGTCAAAAAATAGCAGATAGAGAGATACTACAATCAAAGAGTCAATCTTCAACATTTTAACATCGGGGACTTGGTGCTAAGGAAAGTCACCCTCAACACCCGAAATCCGAACGAAGGAAAATTGGGTCAAAATTGGGAAGGACCATACAAGATTCTCGAAGTCATCGAAAAAGGGTCCTACAAGCTCGGAACGAAAAATGGGGATGATTGCTGAGAAACTGGAACATATCACACCTAAAACAATACAACTGCTAAGGTACGACACCCTTTCCATTTTCATTTTTATTTTGGGCTAACACTTACAGGCGGTCAACAAGAATCGACGGTGGATTTTTCATCAAACGAAATAAAGTTTTTAGGTGTGAAAGCACGTGTTGCACTCTTTTTCCCTTAGACCGATTGTTTACCAAATGGGTTTTTCGGCGAGGTTTTTAACGAGGCAACAACGAATCTTGCTAACCTAGAATCAAGCCCGATTACGAATCGGCGTCGAAGGTCAATTCAACAATATTCGAGGTTCCTTTGCAATCAACCTCGAACACTGGGGGGGTCTACCCTCGGATATACATTATCTTCGAATATCAAGGAAGCTACTTCATAAAAGGAGGGTTTCGACAGATAGGATTTATTATAAGGGCCAAACGGTCAGAACGAACAGTGCCCATATAGTTGATCGAGCCTTGACTTAAACATGTACGCATATATGACTATTTTGATCAAGAATAAAGAGAATTACTTTCCTTGAAAACATCTAATGTTTCATTTTTTTCCTCTTTACATCTCTTGAAGAGCTTCGTACTATAACGATCCTAAGGTCAATACTTAACTAAAACGTGAACGATCACTCCCTCACTTGCGGACTACCGTTCATCCTGAATTATCAAATCTCGGGGACAAAGGACCTAACAGGCAGCTCCCCGATCTCTAAAGGCCACGGCCAACCTAGTCGGTGACTATAATCTCGGGCAAGCCCAATGGGCAGATCCCGAACTAAAATGCTACGGCCAATGTAATACAGCTCGGAGACATCTGAATTCCATAACGAAATAGGTGTTCGAATTCTTTCATAACCGGTTCTAAAATGGCTACCCTCGGCATAGTCACAAACTAAAGAAATCTTCGAGAAAAGCTTCCATAATATCGAGCCCCAGAAACTCTAACAAATGCAAAGGTTGTTTGTATCCTCAAACACTACCTTATTATTTCACGCTACCTTTGTGATTTTAAATTATAAAGAAAAAAATAAGTAAATACTAAAGAGCCTAAAGGGAAAAGAAAAGCCTTCTATTCATAATAATCTTCTTTACAAAGGCAAAATCAGCCAAGTACAAAACTTTACAACGGCCTCAGAAAACGTACAAAAAGAAAAGAACAAAAATATACTAAGTCCTAAGAGGCTTGGTCCCCATCGGAAGCAACATCTGCGTCCTCATGATCTTCTCTATATTCAAATTCGTTGAGGCTATCGGGGTCATCCTCGGGGAAGGCCAGCTTCTGAACCCGGATTTCTTCTGCTCGGGCATTATCGACCTCGACCCCAATACTAAAATCCCGGTCTTGAGCATCCTCGAGGGCTTCCCTCCGAGCACTTTGCATGATCTATCATGCTCCTAGCCTTGGTCTGGATGACCTCGACATCGATTTTGAATTGGTCCACCTTTTCATCAGTTTTAATGTCGGTCGTAGACACCTCAGACTTAGCCTCCTCGAGCTTGTTGGCGGCCGAATCCAGCTAAGACCGGAGCTCTTTGATCTTCGCGGTCTGCAGCGAGTCATTCTCTTTTGTAGATCGAAGCTAAGTCTCGGTCGAATCCACCTGTGCTTGTACGGTCTCTTTCATCGCGGCTAGGATATCCATGCTTCTCTTGAATGCCTCAGCCTCGGCCTGTGTCTCATCCACCTGCTTGTCGAGCCGTCTGATTTGCTCAAGCCTCTGTTGGATCTGTAGAATCAGGTCATTAGTCATTATTTATAATTCAGCTTCACTATCATGAAGCATTCAGAATACTTTTTTGGCCATGTCAGTGTGCTCGTCCCGAGTTGCAACCAAATCGGTCTGGAGTCTTTCACTGAGGAACCTATAAGTGTCTCTTTTCTCAGTAAGGCCCGAACCTCGGCCTTATGCTCCTCTAGAAATTTGATGAAAGCTTTATGATGCAGTACCGAAGCCTTCAAATAAGTAAGAAGGTGTTAAGAGTAGTCTACAATTCTAAGTATAAAAGAAGTAAGAAAGAGATTCTCGAGAATTACCTGATTTAGAGCGTGTTGAGCCTCGTTGAACAAGCAGGCGGCATCCACAGGGTTCATCATAACTTGGTCCTCTTTGGTCACGAAGCCCCTCAGATAGCTGGCAACCCCGACAGGGGCGGAGAAGACTTGGGCATCCTCCGGGACAATGAGCACTAGATGTCGTTTACGGCCTGGGTTAATGCTCGGAATCGGGAATTGGTCCACCAACCTCGAGCTCAATCTAGTGGCACCCGGTGACTGTATTTTCTTCGGCGTTGGTAAATCACTTAATCAAATAATGTCCTTGGAGGTAGAAGCTTTGATCCCATCGAAGAAACCCTGTAGATCGAGCCGATGACTATACAACATGCTCGCCTCTCGAATTACGGTGTTTGAAATCTAGGGGGATTTCAAAATGTCAACAACCCTGAGCTCAACCCCAGGGACTTCTTCTCTTGCTTGAGCAGCCTTGCTCCCGGACTCTCTCTCCCCCGTCTTAACTGGGGATGGGGCAGCCTTTATTCTCTCCGGTCCAGGGACCTCGGCCGAAGCCCCCTCATGGACTGCGTCCGATTCAGAGGGCTTTTGAACTGAAGCGGTAGCCCCTACATGAGCCACCAGCTTGGAATTATCTTCTTCTTCCTACTCCTCTTTGGACTCATCCCTTAGTCGGCGGATTGAGTTTGAGTATATGTCACCGGCGTCCATCTTAGGCTTACGAGGTTTCCTTGCCAGTCTTTTCTTTTCAGAGCCCATGGGACTCGGGGCCCTTTTTCTCTTTCTCTTCTTGGCCGTCTTTGGAGCTGATGGTTGGGGAAGGATCTTATCATCACCAGAAGGAGGCCTCATAGCAACATCCTTCTCGAGACCTGCAAAATAGAGAGAGATAGGTTAGTATGAAAAAAGGCTAAAACAACGAACAATTAGAAACAGAAACTTACCATGGTTGCGGGCCTCTCATCGACCCTTTGATAGCTCCATCCAAGCATGTTCAGAGTAAGGCCCCTGAGACACCAGGCCTTCGACCCATCACTTCAATTACAAAACCGAGTCCGGCATCTGGGCCACAGCTGCAACACCAACACAGAAGTGAGGAAAAATAGAAGGAAGTGAAAATGGCAAAATAAGCATCCAAGTTAAAGGCACGTACGATTCTTGTTCCACCTCTCTGAGAATGGAATGTCTTCAGCAGGGATCAACTCCGATGTCTTTATTCAGACGAATCTTCCCATCCAGCCTCGATTGCGGGACTCGTTGATACTGAAGAATAGGGCTCTACTGACCCGGCGGGTGGCCTGAATCAGTCCCCCTCGATAGATCCGGGGACTGTAAAGGCGCATGAGATGGTCGAAGAGGAAGGAGCATCCCTCGATCTTGATTATGAAGAAACAGAGAAGGACGATGATTCTCTAGAATGACAGATGGATCTGGCCAAGGGTGACGTCGTATCTTTTGCATAAGGCTACTGTTATGGGATCCAAAGGGCTAAACGTAAAGGGGTAAGTGTAAGCAAATAGATACCCCTCTACGTAAGTGGGGATCGATTCCTCAAGAGAGGGAACGACCACATCTTTATTCTCCCAGTTACACTCCTCCTTGAACTTATCGAGGATGTCCTCGATGATGGTGCACATATATCTCGTCAGCAGCTCGCATCGGCTCACATTGTCCCGACACTGAGGGGGTTATCTCTATCTTAGAGTCAACGGCGATCGGGTACCCCGTCGGAATGAATTACTCAGGGTGGGCTCCGCCACAGCTGCATCGCGGGCGGGACGCGATGAAGAAGCACTCTTTTTTTGTTGCACAGTTTTAGAAGTTTTGGCCATTTGTGAAAAGCAAATAGGAGAGTAAGGGCATTGATTAAAGGTTAAGGGATTTGGAAATGGAAGCTATGAGGTAAGGATTCTTTGAAAGCAAGAGTATAGAAGCCATTGATTGTAAAATTTTAAATGAGAAAAGATTGGGGTTTTTATAGGTTGAAGGCAACGGTTCAGAATCGATAGTGGCCGACCAACGTTTGAAAGGCATTTAATGCCTTGATAACTGGACTGACTGGACATTTCGTCGCTTACATCATGGTCGAGATTGTCACTGACGTCATCACTCATAGATGTAGAGTTTGTGAACTCATGTCATTTCTCATCATCTTATTTCTGAGAAACGAGGGGACTATCTGTATACGCTCAGAATGGGCCTGCCCTTCTCATGACTAATCGAGGCTGGATCATGATAGGCCGTGGTTCGGCCTCACGTTATATCAAGCCTCAGTACGAAGTTAGATTGCTAGATCCTTGATTCAGAGATTGGTCAAGAACGAGATCAGCCATGATCGAGACCAAGCGGAAGGGAGATCGATCTAAATCGGAGGAGGTTTACCTAGTCAAATAACGGTAAACGGAAACATCTGTGATCGAGCAAGGATCACGGCGAAAATCCCGACACGTATCAAGATGAGGTCGTTAATTAGCCAATCATGGGATTCCTTACTGTATTTAGAATTATACCAAAAGTAGGACTCCTCTACTATATAAGTAGCTCTTAATACTTTTTATTTTATACCTCATTCTAATCATTCCTTTAGTTCGAGGGTAACCTGTCTCGAGGGCCAAAGCTGCACATCTTATTTAGTTTTCTTTATTTTTCTTTACAGTCAATTTTCAATATCAATTCACATATTTTCTCAGTTTGTGCCATGTGATATAACGTATCCTTAAAATTACATATAAATTCAATTGTTATCCATTTTTAGGGTAAACAAACATGACTTGAGATACTGTCACGACCCAAATCTCCCTCTGTAAGATGTCGTGACGGTACCTAGTCTCTACGACTAGGTAAACCTAACAAGTTGCAGAATAACAAAAATGAAAAACAAAATTTAACAACTAGACTGCAACAGATAACTATGAAATGATAAAATGTCACTCGGTATGTACAAGCAACCCAGTACTAGAGTATACACAGAGATCCCAAAACCCAGTAATCAAAATTCACAAGCTACAGAAGAAAATTAGTATCTATATACACCAGAGTCTAAGAAAGTACGGAAAGGAGGGAATAGAAGGGGACTCTGAGGTCTGCGGATACGGCAGATGTACTAAGTCTTCGTACAACAACAAGCACTCTCAGCTAATATAGGGAAGATAAGAAGTACCTGGATCTGCACACAAAACATGTGCAGAAGAGTAGCATGAGTACACCACAATGGTACCCAGTAAGTGTCAAGTGTAACCTCGGTAGAGTAGTGACGAGGTCAGGTCTGGACCTTACTGGGATATAATAATAAGACAGATGATATAATAAAATGAAGAAACAGAAAGAATTCACAGAGAAGTAACAATACAACACAATGAGATAAACAACAGGGGCGCTCCCGATATACCATTTCGTAGTCCCAAAAGTAAATACTCAACAAGGGATCTCCCGAGATACCGTCTCGTAGTCCCAAAAGTAAATATGCAAGAAGATCTCCCGAGGTACCGCCTCGTAGTCTCAAAAGTAAGTGTGTTGGGGGATCTCTCGAGGTACCGCCTCGTAGTCCCAAAAGTAAATATACAGAGAGATTTCCCGAGGAACCGCCTCATAGTCCCAAAGTAAAGGTACGGGGGATCTCCCGAGGTACCGCCTCGTAGTCCCAAAAGTAAACACACAGCTCAAATCGGTGGAAAAAGCAATTAACAACAAGAATTCTACAGCTAAGGTTGATACAAATCAAGTAAGGACAGGAATTCAACTAAACATGCTGCACATATTTCAAATAAGCATTTAAGACACGCCGACATGCGAAATTAGACTAAATAGGATAACTACACATACAGGTATAACTCAATTAAAGCATATTAGAATACTATAATTTGAAAGACCAGATTTTACAACAAATAGCACGTGTACGCACTCATCACATCGCGTACACGGCGCTCACATATCAGAGAAATATCACAACAGTACCAAATCCTAAGGGGATTTCCCTAACACAAGATTAATCAAGTCACTTACCTCGAATCAAGCTCAATCAATTAATAAGAATGCCCTTTCCCCGATTATCCGACTACGAATGGCCCAAATCTAGCAAAAAACAATTACATACCATAAATACAACTATAATAGACTAATCTAATTAATGAAATCAAGACTTTAACAAGAATTTAGAAAATTGCCCCAAAATTTACTCAAATCCGATGTCAAAATTTCAACCAAAACCCAAAAATTTGGTTGAATAACTTTTCCCATTTTTCCCAATTTTCTCAGCCCAAATCAAAAATTAAAGGGTGGAATTAACGATAGATTAGTGGAATAAAACCAAAACAAGTGACGAATCATTCCCAATCGATGCCTCTGAAAATCCCTTAAATTCTCGTCCAAGTCCGAGCTCTCTATCTCAAGTTATGTTAAAAATGGCCAAACCCTCGATTTTGAAATGTTATATTCTGCCCAGAGAACCCTCGCGTTCGTGAAGCACTAAATTTCTTCAGTCCAAAATTCTTCATCGCGAAAGCGATGGCCTAATCACGAATGCAAAGCTTACCCAGCTCAACCCTATGCAAACGCGAGACCATCATCGCAAACGCGTAAGCAAATTGCCTGAAGACTCAGTTGACCGGCTATCTTTACGCAAACGCGGGACCCTCATCGCGAACGCATAGACTTGTTACCTCAGAGCTTCGTGAATGCGGGACCTTCATCGCAAATGCGAAGCACAAATCCATTTCTGTCTCCAGTTCCTCTTCGTGAACGTGGAACTCCCCTCATGAACGCGAAGAAGGAAACCAACAACTGGAAACACCAGAAATTCTGCAACTTCAACAAGTCCAAAACGTGTTCGTTAATCATCCGGAATCCACTTGAGGCCCCCATGACCTCAACCAAATATACCAACAAGTCCTAAAACACCATACAAACTTAGTCGATCCCTCAAATCACATCAAACAACGGTAAAAACACGAATCACCCTCTAATTCAAACTTAATGAACTTTGAAACGTCAAACTTCTACAACTGATGCCGAAACATATCAAATCACATCCGATTGACCTCAAATTTTATATACAAGTCATATTCAACATTACGGACCTACTCAAACTTCCAGAATCGGAATGACCCTGATATCAAAAATTCCACTTCCGTTCAAACTTCCGAAAAAATCAACTTCCGCCATTTCAAGCCTAATTCAGCTACAAACTTCCAATTCACAATTCGGACACACTCCTAAGTCCAAGATCACCCAACGGAGCTAACAGAGCCAATGAAACTCCATTTCAGAGTCATCTTCACACAGTTCCAACTTCGGTCAAAATCCTACAACTTAAGCTTGCGTTTTAGGGACTAAGTGTCACAAATCACTCTGAAACCACAAACAAAACTTCCCGGAAAGTCACATAAGTGGAAAGAGATACGGGGAAGCATTAAATAGGGGATCGGGGATAATACTCTCAAAACAGTCAGTTGGGACGTTACAGATACATATAAACTAAATTAATGGATCAAAATATCGAAAACCCTTATAGCTAGTTAGATGGATAACCAAGGAAAACACATTACATGAAGCATGGACTTAATTATTTATGCAATAGTCATGAAGATTGTGGAAAAAAGAACAACAAAAAATACATATATAATCATGATATGTAACTGATTTAATAATTCAGACTGTATCTTTTGATGATTTGATTAAGCGCAAAAGAATATTTAAAAAGTTGTACAACGGTGTGTAATGCTTCTACCCAAAATTTAGAGAGAAGAGAGGCTTGAAAAATCAGAAAGAACGAATCATATTCAAGATAGCCATAAAAGCGGCTATTTGTCAAAATCTTCCGGCAATTTCAACAAGTTGTGCAAGGGAATGGAGACAGTATTTGTTGGGCTGTCTACCAAAAGGTAAAAATTTCATGGGTCCCCCCTTTTAACTTATACCCGTTTTATTTTTCCATTTGCATCCGTACCCATTTTTTTGTTAAAAGCATTTTAAAAAGACGATTTTACCCATCAGGACTATTGACAAAATTGTAGACTGCAGGACAAAACTCCAGCGTGATTTGGCATGAAGTTTTAGCAAATGAACTAAATAACTTAAGCATGTTTAATCTGAAGTTTTAGCAAATGAACTAAATAACCTAAGCATGTTTACTCTGAAGTTTTAGCAAATGAACTACATAACTTCAGCAAGCATTAGCAAAAACACATTAGAAAATTACATACTGCAAGACAAAAATTAAGCATATTTAGTCTGAAGTTTTCACAAATAAACTAAATAACTTAAGCATGTTTAGTATGAATTTTAGCAAATGAACTAAATAACTTCAGCATGCATTAGCAAAAACTCATTAGAAAATTACATACTTCATAACAAAAACTTAAGCATGTTTAGTCTGAAATTTTCGCAAATGAACTAAATAACTTAATTATGTTTACTCTGATGTTTTAGCAAATGAACTAAATTACTTCATCATGCATTAGCAAAAACTCATTAGAAAATTATATATTGCAAGACAAAAACTTAAGCATGTTTAGTCTGATGTTTTCGCAAATGAACTAAATAACTTCAGCATGTTTAAACTGAAATTTTAGCAAATAAACTAAATAACTTCATCACTCATGAAAAAATTGTAGACTGCAGGATAAATAACTTGAGCATGCATTAGCATGAAATTGTAGATTCAATGTAAGACAACTTCATGCTATATTAGCATGAAGTTTTAGCTTCAACATGTAACAACTTCATGCTACATTAGCATGAAGTTTCTGGTTTTTTTTATGCTGCTGAGAGGAGGGAGGAGATTTTTGTTAATGAATGAGGTTGCAGATCACGCGATTTATCAGGGGTGTAAGTGTCATATTATTACAAAAAAAATTTCAACTGGCTACCAAATCAATAATTTTTAAAAATAGGATACATGTTAAAAGGTGGCACAAATATAGGGTACGGCTGCAAATCCCCCTACCAAAAGTGTTTGATAGGTTCCTTTAGGCTTCTAGTAGTTTTCCTGGCCCAATATAAAACACCACCAGTATCTATGGGCCTGCCACAGCACAGCTGATAAGTCTCTCTAAATTAAGCGAATTTACCTTCCTATATAATATTTGAAACTCATTTACCAAATTATCCAAATTTTGTATATTACCCGCCCTCAACAAGTTTCTGTTACAATTTCTATACAATCCATTATTAGTACTGTCACGACCCAAATCAAAGGGCTGCGACGGGCACCCGGTACTTTACTCAACTGAGTACCAACATAACATATCTTTCTTATAGTACTATCATGGGTAAATGTGCCAAAAGGGTCATCATGACATAAACGAAATAAAATATAAGGAAATCCTAGACATAGGAAGACCTGACATGATATAGAAACTTATACATGTGACATACGGGCCTATAAGGCTGACATGATCACTCGTATACTGAACATAGGCCGACAAGTCCATACAATCTTTTACGTACATGAAATATGTCTACAAGCCTCTAAGAGTACATAAACATCATAAGACCGGGACAGGACCCCGACATTCCTCTCAATACACGTCTAAATCATACTGACCCAATGAGCGAATCAGGAGCAAGTGGAGTGAAGCAACACCTTCCGCTGAGCTGATAGCCTATTAGGAGGACTCTCAACTTGTCTATTGGGACCTGCGGGCATGAAACGCAGCGTCCCCAGGCAAAAGGGACATCAGTACGAATAAAGTACTGAGTATGAGGCAGAAAAATATAAATAAGAACATAAATGTAAAGAGAGATGTAGGAGATCAACCTATAGCATTTGAGTGCCTCTAAGAGATAGTAACATGAAATGCGTGATACATATATACATAATCTTTTGAAAACATCCGCCTTTGTGGTCATCATCATCATCATATCGTACCCGGCCTCGAAGAGGACTCGGTAAAAACATACCCGGCCACGTGGAGCTCGGTAAACCCAACTGATCAGTGGTCGCACAATAGGTGTCCTACCCGGCCAACTATAGCGCGGATCAGTAGAGTAAAATAGATACTATATATAATGCATGATGGACTCATGGAATCACGTTCTAAACCTTTCAGAGTGACGTAAGGTAGTTGCACGTTCGATTAACATTATGGACATCATACCATCAATATGAACTTCACTAGGACTCAAGGATAATACATACTTTCTTAGAATAACTTTGTAAGGAAGGAACAACATGGACAACCTTAGTTTCTAGGAGTAGATTCATTATGAAATAACGTATTGTTAACGTTCGTTTCACTTTAGATCATGCCAAAAGAATGAAGAAAGAGCATTAACATACCTTCAATCCATTGATTCCTTAATACCTTCCAAGATATTCTTCAAAAACTCAACCCAATCTACCACAGCATGAGGAGATTCAAAATCAATGTTGGGTAAAGGCTAAGTCTGTAACTTAAGCTAGTAGCTCATTTATGTAAATTTGGGAAGAATCTCCCCTGTAACAAGGCCCTCCTCCAATACCATATACCAACAACACCAAGAACAAAAAAATAACAACATGTATGCATTATCTCCAACCTTATCTCCGCCACAATATATCACAAAACAGCCCACACACTCTAATCACTTCACACATAAATCGACAACAAAAGTAGTGTCAAACAACCTTAAAAATGTAACGACAAACGACCAGCCAACCACCCTAACATTATGTGGTGTTTTCTCCACACCCTTTCTCCTCCCAAACTCCATGAATACAGTGGCAAAAGAGGCAACCCAAAAGCAACACGAAACAGCCCACAAAATAGTCCCACAAGTTCAGCAACCCAAAATTGATTTTTCAGTTTACAACAACACGTTTCGACCTGTCTTTTCTTTCAAATTGAGAAACACAACCAACAATACATAATTAAGCCTCTCATACAATAAGACAGACATCAATTCAAATTCAAAATAATTTTACAACCAGCCAACAATGACGCAACAACAAACAACATACCACTCTTTCAAAACTCGCTAGGTCTAGTCTTAACGATCGAGTTACAACTCGTACAAGCCTAGATAATGGAAGGAGAAGCATATATTTACCTTGTACAGAGTAGAAGCCACGAAACCTAGCCCTTGTTCATCCAAAATCAGTCACCCAATGCAGCTACATAAAGGAGAAATAGGAACTAGCAAGCTGTCCGGGCTTTTCGGCACTAGAATCATATCGTAACACCCAAAATAACCTAGGGTTTGTGTGGGATTTTTGGGGAGGAGTTGCAGGGCTTCAATTTGGTTTTCATGGTCTGAAACATGGGTTAAATAATGAGTTGATAAGAACTTAAAATTCCCCTCTTGGCCGACTTTGTAACTTTTAATTGAGGCCTCTCCTTTTGGCAAGTAGGTGGTGCACCTACTTGTAACCTACAAATCTGCACAGTCCCACGAAAATGAAAATATCTCTCCACTCAAATATTTTATCAATGAACGGTTTAATCCGTTGGAAACTAGACTTATATATCTTCAATTTGTTGGTTTATCATCCCGTAGTTCCAAGTACATTGGTAGAAATGCTTAGGTACATTTGACCTAATTTTCAGCATATTTGTGAATGTAACTTGTGATGATCTTTGCCAACTTTTGTTCCACAACTCGCTTGACTTCAAAACGTAGCACACGACAATCATACAAAAAAATAACTCATAGCATAACCTCTTTATCATGTAATCAACCATAGTCTCACTCTAAAGTACATGTTATAACATTCCAAACTCGTCGACTTTCGACAAAACTTATTTTCTTCAATTGGTTTAGCTTCTAAGCTTTCCAACCCTCTTGGTACTCATTATTCATGATCTTAAATATTTGTAATCTCCAAGGTAACATGATTAACTTACTTTATATTCTTCCAAATACAATCTTATTTTTGAGCTTACATCAATTGACTTAAGACGTAGTCTCACGTATGAAAACATGGGGTGTAACATCATTCCCCCTTTTTGGAACATTTGTCCTTGAATGTTGACTAATGCACTTATCTGTCTCTTAAGGAATAGCTCTTATGAATACTTTAATATTGTCTTTTCCATCTATGAAGTTGTTCGGTGAATAAATCCCAAAGGCTAGGGCATTCCCCCCTTTAGGCCTCTTTCTCACACCATGACTTGTGGTCGAAATTCTTCCAATATCATAACTGTTTATACCTTATTTCCTGTAGCCTGTACAATTTTGACCTTGTATGTGCGCCTATGCGACTCTTTTCTCCTTTTTCCTCCAGGTTTTAGCCAATCTCCAGGCCTCTCTTTGGAAACATATATAGAACTCGACAAGCTATCCCTCTGGGCATCTATAGGTGTACTGAAGTTTTTCACTCAGTACTTTGTCGAACTTACGACTATTGATATATCTTGTTTCATAGCCTGGGTTATCTATCCTTATGGCTTTACTACATCTAGGTGGGTCATATAATACCATAACACTTACTTCAGTTTATTATTATCGAGATTTGTAACCCAGCTATAGGTTACATTGTCCCTGCTTATCCTATATGTATAAATCTAAGTCCTTTAGTGCTTCCTCATTACTGTTCATCTTGAGAATGACAACCTAATCTCATCTCATACTTTGGAACTTTTATCCATCCGTTGTTGATTCACCTTAATGTTGATCCATAATACAGTTTCACTAGGGTTCGCGTCTCATTGGGGAACATCTGAAGTGACTTTCATGATCCACTTATGGACGATACTATACTCCAATAACCGTATTTCATAACATCCCAATGTGATTCATCATATGGGGGTATTCTAATCCTGTGCAGTTCATGAAATCCTTATTCTCAAAATCATTACTCAATCAATGGCCTAAACGTCATCCTCTTATCATTTATCACAGTTACACCCTTACTTTACTACAAGGGTAGCATTCCATCTCTTCTAAATGCTCCTAGTTTTGAACTCCTTTGAGTTCACACATGCTATACTGAGCTCTTTATAACTTTATGGAAACCATAAGCTCTCTTGTTGTGATGGGTTTAATCCCGAGGACTTACCTATTCTTGTCACCTTCTCACTCACCTTTTCTTATCCTTACTCCTGTCTAGCCAAAACCTTGTTGCTCTACCATACTTTAGATTGTGACCTATGCATATCTATTTATACTACTCGCAACCTTCCTTTTAACATGCTAGGACCATAGATTTTATTTCATGCCTTCTCAGTTGTATTTAAATGTGAGCGATTACTTTTCCTGGTCGTTCTGCCACTTGCTGCATAGATACTTGGCTTATCTTAGTGCCCACGAATACGGGAGTTCCCTGTAACTCATATGATCTCAATTATAACCATTTGATTTTTTTTCTTCTTCCCGCTCATTAGCCACGATAGGTGCCACTTTCTTATGGAGTGCATACAATATTATAGTGAGATTGTTGTTACAAGACCATTTCTTCTTTATGTCACTATGCTTATGTTGCAGCCTACTTCCTTATTTCCTCCGCTAGTCTTTCGTTGTAGCACTTAGGGAGGATCCCCTGACTTTTGTAAGGCTGCGAGCTCATTATATCGCATACTCAACGGAATTTTGATGTTCTTCCTCGCCTATAATTTCCATAGTTACATACCTTCACGCCATTTTACTTATAGGGTTGCTTCCGAACTAAAGTTTTGATTGTCTTCCCAATGGCACCCTCTTTTATTTTCGTAGTACTCATACGGTACTTTTTACTATCCCAACTCCTATCTGAATATATCTCAAGTATTACAATGACATTACTACGAGGCTTAATTCACTATATTGGGTCTTACTATGTTATCTTGCACGATCTGCTGATTTGTCTGTATCCTTCTATCTAGCCATAACTAGGCTCTTCCTGAATCAACTACAGACTACGCGTTGATCCACTCTCATATTTGTGTTTCATGTAACGCCTCTTAGGTTATGTCCTTTGTCATAACTTACCTATCATATAAGATCCTTATGTATCAAGTGTTCATTCCCACTTATTTATCAATATCATCGAGTACGAAACCCTTATTGATTCTTCCCGACGTCATGCTTGTAATGTTCTGGAGTCATATTATATTTGTAGGATCTGAATAAATTCAATCTCATTCCTTTCACCTTTTTACCGCATTCTTCCTTTACCATTCGATAGTTACCTCTTAATATTTGGCATATTTGTTTTCACATCTTCACTGACATATTACTTGCCTTGCTGTAACCCTTCTACTCCAGGGATAATTGAATTTCTTACGCACAAGGGTGACACCTGGGGTAACTGGAACATATAGTCCCTTAAGCTTAACTCTGATCATAGTGCTTGCTTTAGGGAAGCGTCTTTGTGAATGTTCTTTAAAGGTTATTCTTCTATTGTTCATTCTATTACTGTCGAAACACGATCTCTGAAACGATGCCGACTATTACCAATTCCTTCGGTCCCTAATTCATGTTCAGTTTATCTTGTTCACTAGCCCATACTAATTTCTATTACTTTGAGGGTCTCACTCTTCCTTCTAGTAACCACGTTTGAGTCACCAACTCATTTCTCTAAATGAGGGTATGGCTTTATGGCTTATACTTTTATTTTCTTAAGGCATGTCTCCTCTTGTCTTTTCCTTCACTTGACTATAGACTCTGAAATCCTGTCATATTTTGATTTACCGTTATCACTCATTTATCACATCTTTCTCGTAATGCTTGATTTACTCCCTCTTATTCTCCTGCTAATATCTCTGTCTATTACCTTATTCTAAAAACTTCAACAAATAGCCTTTCTCTTTTAGATCCCCTTGCACCATCTCATTGTCCCTTGGGTCGACTAACATTCTCTCTTTACTAGGGGTAGGAGTCATCCTAAGGTAAATATTCCTCCCTTCTAGGATATCTTCTGAACTTTCTGAACATTCTAGTATTCATATCGGACTGTATTATTCTTGAGTGATCATTTGGCTATCTCCCAGTGAGAACTATTATCATGTCCTGCACTACCCTTCAAAAATGTTAAATAATGATAACAATCCATCCACAATCTTGGGTTACTCTAACCCCAATCATGATATCCTATCCTTCTCTTAAATTATGTCAGTTAGCTCCCATAGGGCATAATTGAGACGGGTATGGACAATTGTGGATATCTCTATTACTGTTGAAAGTAACTCAAAATGCTTGTATTTCTCTGCCTGAATTATAAATATTGATAATCTTTATTAACTAGATACCTCGTACCCCTCTTCATCTTGCTTCTTTTACTTGCTGAAACTTGTATCTACCTTCTGATTCTCTTATTTCTTTTTACCATATGGGTAGATAGATATTCTTACCTTAGAGCTCCTTATTAAGAAACTTACACATCTTAGTACACAAATGATATGCTGAAGACCTCACATTTACTCATCATAAGCATGATGTAAAATTGGGTTCTTCTTACTCAACTCTTCCACAGCCACATTCAATCTCTTACCAACTGTCTTTCTAGATGTAGGCATCCTTGTATTATGAATAATATAATTTAGGATTTTGACTTTTTATAACTGAGCTCTACCACACGATCTAGAGTAAGAAGAAAGAGTGACAGTCCTAAATGCATTGTAGCCACCTGCTTATAAGTGTGGTGCACAACACACCCATAAACAAGACTCTACTAGACACAGCTTGTAGACTCCCTAGGACAGAACTGCTCTGATACCACTTCTGCCATGACCCAAACCGAAGGGCTGCGACGGGCACCCGGTACTTTACTCAACCGAGTACCAACATAACATATCTTTCTTATAGTCCTATCATGGATAAATATGCAAAAAGGGTCATCATGACATAACCAAAATAAAACATAAGGAAATGCTAGACATAGGACGACCTAAAAATGATATAGAAACTTATACATGTGACATACGGGCCTATAAGGCAAACATGATCACTCGTACACTGAACATAGGCCGACAAGGCCATACAATCTTTTACGTACATGACATATGTCTACAAGCCTCTGAGAGTACATAAATATCATAAGACCGGGACAAGGCCCCGACACACCACTCAATACACGTCTAGATCATATGGACCCAATGAGCGACTCCGGAGCAAGTGGAGTGCAGCAACACCTTCCGCTGAGCTAATAGCCTACTAGGAGGACTCTCAACCTGTCTATCGGGACCTGCAGGCATGAAACACAACGTCCCCAGGAAAAAGGGACGTCAGTACGAATAAAGTGCTGAGTATGTAAGGCAGAAAAATATAAATAAGAACAGAAATGTAAAGAGAGATGTAGGAGATACAACCTGTAGCATTTGAGTGCCTCTAAGAGATAGTAACATGAAATGCGTGATACATATACATATATATACATAATCTTATAAAACATCTGCCTCTGTGGGAATCATCATCATCATATCGTACTCGGCCTCGAAGAGGACTCGGTAAAAATATACCCGACCGCGTGGAGCTCAGTAAACCCAATTGATCGGTGGTTGCACAATAGGTTTCGTAACCGGCCGACTATAGCGCGGCTCGGTAGAGTAAAATAGATACTATATATAATGCATATTGGACTCATGGAATCACGCTCTAAACCTTTAGGAGTTACGTAAGGTAGTTGCACCTTCGGTTAACATTATGGACATCATACCATCAATATAAACTTCACTAGGACTCAAGGATAATACATACTTTCTTAGAATAACTTTTGTAAGGAAGGAACAATATGGACAACCTTAGTTGCTAGGAGTAGATTCATTATGAAATAGTGTATTGTTAATGTTTGTTTCACTTTAGATCATGCCAAAAGAATGAAGGAAGAGAATTAACATACCTTAACTCCATTGAGTCCTTAATACCTTCCAAGCAATTCTTCAAAAACTCAACTCAATCTACCACAGCATGAGGAGATTCAAGATCAGTGTTGGGTAAAGGCTATGTCTGTAAGTAGCTCGTTTATGTAAATTAGGGCAGCATCTCCCCTGTAACAAGGCCCTCCTCCAATACCATATACCTACAACAACAAGAACAAAAAAATAACAACATGTATGCAATGTCTCCCAACCTTATCTCCACCACAATATATCACAAAACAGCCCACACACTCTAATCACTCCATACATAAATCGACAACAAAAGTAGTGTCAAACAACCTTAAAAATATAACGACGAACGATCAGCAAACCACCCTGACATTATGTGGTGTTTTCTCCACACCATTTATCCTCCAAAAATCCATGAATACAGTAGCAAAAGAGGAAACCCAAAAGCAACACGAAACAGCCCGCAAAATAATCCCAGAAGTTCAGCAATTCAAATTTGATTTTTCAGTTTACAACATGATGTTTCGACCTGTCTTTTCTTTCAAATTAGAAACACAACCAAAAATACATAATTAAGCCTCTCATATAATAAACCAGCCATGAATTCAACTTCAGAATAATTTTACAACCAGCCAACAATGATGCAACAACAAACAACATACCACTCTTTCGAAACTCGCTAGGTCTGGTCTTTACGATCGAGTTACAACTCGTACAAGCCTAGATAATGGAAGGAGAAGCATAAATTTACCTTGTACATAGTAGAAGCCACGAAACCTAGCCCTTCTTCATCCAAAATCAGTCCCCCAACGCAGCTACATGAAGGAGAAATAGGAATTAGCAAGTTGCCCATGTCATGACCCAAATCCCAATTTAGGTCGCGATGGCGCCCAACTCCGATGTCAGGCAATCCAACCTTAATTCACTAGTGATCCCTTATTAATTTATAAAAAAATTCACCATACTTAAGAGGTTTTTATTTAAAATGCATAAATTCGAAGTAAATTGGTGACTTAAACGACCAAAAGTGAGCAATAAATATAGTAATCACCACCGATAATTACAACCAAAAAGAATGGAATATCCACTACGTGGGCATGCCAGTAACAGACATCACAGGTCTACGGGCATCTAATAGAAACGAGCATCCAAAAGAAAATTCAAGTTTGCCCTACTGTCTGAAGAAAAGTAATACAGACATAGTAAAAGAAGAGAGGAACTCCACGGTGCTGCCAGAGAGATACGTCAGGGAAAGCAGCTCACCGAGAAGTCCACGCCAAGTATACGCCGGGACGAGCTCCGGATAAATGACCAGATGCACCTGCCTCAGAGCCTGTACAATTAAGTACAAAAGCGTAGCATGAGTACATAAACAGATATGTACCTAGTGAGTATCCCGCCTAATCTCGAAGAAGTAGTGACGAGAGGTAGACGTGATACTTACTAGGGCCAACATTTCAAATAACATAATTTAATAAGAACTAGGCAGGCATAACAGTCGTAGTAATCACAAAGACATAAAATATCAAGTATAGTTGTAATTACCTTTGCACGTCAAATTTCACTAGCATATAATGTACTAAATTCCCTTTTTCACATGAAATAGTTTATACAATTACAACAAACTTCCAGTAAATTATATAGTACATAATAGGCTCAAAGTGTACGGCCGAAGCGTCGCGAAAATAAATGTGCACTGCCGAGGGTCGAATGGATCGAACCATAGATGCATCTATTACCCCGATCGCGAATCGAACATGAGACGCGGTTGACATAATATTAGGCTATTCCTCTCACGAATCATACATGCGACGCGGGTGCCGTATACATACACATAATTTTTTCAGCATTTAGGGATTTTACAGAGACTGTACGTAAAAACAAGAACTTAAGCAATATGATTTTTTGAACATAACTTCCTAATACTTTCACACCAAATTCAAGGATACTATGAAACTCAAATACATTTAGGGACACACGTAAGGCACATAAAAGCATGCTTGTGAGTCCTAGAACTACCCAACATAACATAATAGTATCTACGCACGGACTCTCGTCACTTCGTGTGTGTGTAGCCGCCCGCAAATAAGGACATGAAATTATTTATGACCACCTATGGGGACAATTCCCTATTACAAGGTTAGAAAGGAGACTCACCTCGTGTAGAATCCTACTTTCCGGGTCAAGAACGCGCCCGAACCTCCAAACTCGCCTCTCAAGGACTCGGAACTAGTCAAATATTATATACATGAATTAATCTATTCTCAAAAGTATGAAATTTTACCTAATTAAGTATTTATTTCAACCTACTTTGAAAAATCCCAAAATTACACCCCGGGCCCACATGCTCGGATTCCGGAAATTCTTGAAGGAAACACTTACCCATATCCTAAGGATCATTAATATATGGTTTTTTTGTATGATTTCATAGCTATTTTAGTAGGTAATTCCCCAAATTTCATAAAGCCCTAGGTTTTTACTCTAACCCTTGATTTTCACTAATTAGGAGGTTAATCTACCTAAGATTTCATATATTAAACTAATATTAGAGTAGAAATCACTTACCTTTCAGTAGCTAGGTCGTTTGTCCCTTTCCCAAGCTCCCTAGATCGACAATGGTGAAAACAAAATGGAGAAAATGAATATTTCCTGTGTTTAAAAGAACACACTTCCTTCAGCGGTTACGCACCTGCGGCTCAAGGACTGCACATGCGGTCTCGCACCTGCGAGCAATAGCTCGCACCTGCGGAAAATGGGACAAGGGCCTGGGCTCGCACCTGCAAGCAGGAGTCCGCATCTGCGGGAAAGGGCCCGCACCTACGAGAACTGGGCAGCCCATCTGGGGGTCGCACCTGCGAGGCTGAGACCACAGGAGCGGTCTCGCACCTGCGACTGGGCAACCGCACCTGCGGTCACACCAGATCAGGTGCACCAGCAACTGCTTCAGCTGGTTTTTAGCCTCGTTTGGTGCCCGAGAGGCACCTAGGCAGACCCGAGCCCCCGTCCAAATATACTAACAAGTCCCAAATCATAATACGAACTCGCTCGAGCCTTTGGAACACCCGCAACAACGCTAAAACTCAAAATCACACCTCAAAACCCCTAGAACCAAACTTAGGAACTTTAAGTTTCTAGAATTCGCTAACAATGCGCCGAACAGACCTATACTACTCGGAATGACACCAAATTTTGTAGGAAAGTCATAAATGACATAACAAAACTATTCCCAGTCTCAAAATTCCGTTCGGACCTCGAACACAAAAACACATTTCAAACTTAAGGAAACTCTAATTTCGATATTGGGCGTCGAAACGCCCCCGGGTCATCCAAAACCCATTCCGAATATACGCCCAAGTTTAAAATCATCATACAAAGCTAACGGAACCGCCGAAACTTGATTCCGAGGTCGTTTACTCAAAATGTTGACCGAAGTCAAACTTGGCCTTAAAGGCCAACCTTAAGGAACCAAGTGTTCCTATACTACTCTAAACGCCTCCGAATCCCAAACAACCCGTCCCCGCAAGTCATGAATCATAATAAGACGCTACGGGAAGCCTCATTTAGGGGAACGAGGTCCTGATACGCAAAATGACCGGTCGGGTCGTTACATTCTCCACCTCTTAAAGAAATGTTCATCCTCGAACGGGTCTATAATCATACCTGAAGTGCTGAATAAATGTGGATATATGCTCCGAATGTCCTCATCGGACTCCCAGGTCACCTGTTCGGCTGGTTGGCCCCTCCACTGGACCTTCACAGCAGAAACTCTCTTGGACCTCAACTGGCGATCCTGCCTGCCAATAATTGCGACTGGCTCCTCCTCGTAGCCCAACCTCTCATCTAAATGGATAGTGTTGAAATCAACCACGTGAGAAGTCGGCGTGGTACCTCCGGAGCATGGATACATGAAAGACCGGATGAACTCCTGATAAACTGGGAGGTAAGGCTAGCTCATAAGCAACCTCCCCAACTCGCCTCAACACCTCGAAGGGACCTATAAACCTCGGGCTCAGCTTGCCCTTCTTTCCAAACCTCATAATACCCTTCATCGGCGAGACTTTTAACAGAACCTTATCTCCCTCCATAAATGATACATCAGCGCCTTCTGATCCGCGTAACTCTTCTGTCTGGATTGTGTTGTGCGGAGCCTCTCCTGAATTAACTTCACTTTCTCCAAAGCAACTCTCACCAAGTCGGTGCCATATAACTTAGCCTCGCCAGACTCAAACCACCCGATAGGAGAACGACATAGCCGACCATACAAAGCCTCAAATAGATCCATCTCGATGCTGGACTGGTAACTATTATTGTAAGCAAACTCGGCCAAAGGCAAGAACTGGTCCCACTAACCTCCGAAGTCAATCACACATGCCCTGAGCATGTCCTCCAATATCTGAACTGTATGCTCCGACTGACCATTAGTCTAAGGGTGAAATGTTGTGCTGAGATCTATCTGGGTACCCATCTCACTATGCAATGCTCTCTAGAAGTGCGAGGTGAACTGAGGACCTCGATCTGATATAATGGACACCGGCACACCGTGCAACCGGACTAGCTCCCGAATGTAGATCTGGGCCAACCTCTCAGAAGTATAAGTAGTAGCCACTTGAATTAAATGCGGAGATTTGGTAAATCTATCCACAATGACCCAAACCGCGTCAACCTTCTGCAAAGTCCGAGGCAACCCAACCACGAAGTCCATAGTGATGCGCTCCCACTTCCACTCAGGAATGGGCATCTGCTGAAGTAGGCCTCCAGGCCTCTGGTGCTCACACTTAACTTGCTGACAATTAAGACACCTAGCCACATACTCCACAATGTCCTTCTTCATCCGCCTCCACCAGTAATGCTGCTTCAAATCATGATACATCTTTGTAGCACCAAGATGAACAGAATATCGAAAACTGTGTGCCTCCTATAGAATCCTCTCCCTCATGCCACCAACATTAGGAACACCTAAACGGCCCTGAAGTCTCAAAACACCATCCTCGCCAATAGTAACCTCCTTGGCACCACCCTAAACCACTGTCTCCCGAAGCTATGCCAAGCACGGGTCATCAAACTTGCGAGCCTTAATTTCACCCAATAACGAAGACTGAGCAACCACATGTACTAGAACTCGACGAGGCTCTAAAAGGTCTAATCTCACCAGGCGATTAGCCAAGGACTGAATTTCCAAGGCTATAGGTCTCTCCTCTGCTGAAATATAAGCCAAGCCCACCCTCTCCGCCTTCCTGCTCAAAGCATCTGCTACCACATTCGCCTTTCCTGGATGGTAAAGAATATTGATGCCATAATCCTTCAGCAACTCAAGCCACCTACGCTGCCTCAAATTAAGATCCCTTTGTTTGAACAAGTGATGTAAGCTGTGGTGGTCTGTATAAACCTCACAGGACACCACATACAAATAGTGCCTCCAAATCTTAAGAGCATGAACAATCGCCGCCAACTCCAAATAATGCACAGGATAATTCTTCTCATGGACCTTCAGCTGGCAGGAAGCATAAGCAATAACTCTCCCGTCCTGCATCAACATATACCCCAAGCCAACGCATGAAGCGTCGCAACATACTGTACACATCCCAGAATCGGAAGGGAATACCAGGACTGGTATTGAGGTCAATGCTGTCTTGAGCTCTTAAAAGCTCGCCTCACACTCGTCGGACCATCGGAACGGGGCATTCTTCTAAGTTAATCTAGTTAGTAGGGCTGCAATGGATGAAAAGCCCTCCACAAATCATCGGTAGCAGCCTGCTAGACCCAAGAAACTCCTGATCTCTGTAGCTGAAATAGGACGTGGCCAACTCTGAACTGCCTCAATCTTCTTAGGATCAACCTTGATACCCTCTCCGGATACCACATGTCCCAAGAATGCCACAGAATCCAACCAAAAATCACACTTGGAGAACTTAGCATATAACTTCTGTTCTCGCAAAGTCTGGAGCACAACCCTCAAATGTTGCTCGTGCTCTCCCAGGCTACGTGAGTAAATCAGAATGTCATCAATGAAGACGATGACAAAAGAATCAATGTACGGCCTCAAAACCCTGTTCATCAAGTCCATAAATATTGTTGGGGCATTAGTCAAGCCAAAGTACATCACCAGGAACTCATAATGTCCATATCTCGTACGAAAAGCAGTCTTCGGAACATCTGAGGCCCGAATCCTCAACTGATGATATCCCGATCTCAAATCAATCTTAGAAAACACCCGAGCACCCTGCAACTGGTCAAACAAATCATCGATGCACGGCAAAGGATACTTGTTCTTAATGGTGATCTTGTACAACTGGCGGTAATCATTACACATCCGTATAGTCTCATCCTTCTTCTTCACAAATAAAATTGGGGCACCCCACGGCGATACACTCGGCCTGATAACCTCTTAGATAACAACTCCTCAAGCTGCTCCTTCAACTCCGTCAACTCTTTCGGGTCCATACGGTACGGAGGAATAGATATAGGCTGGGTGCCTGGAGCTAAATCAATGCAGAAATCAATATCACGATCTGAAGGCATGCCTGGAAGGTCTGATGGAAATACATCAGCAAACTCTCGAACCACTGGCACTGAATCAATCGTCGGAGACTCGGCAATAGTGTCCCGCACATAAGCAAGATAGTACAGACAACCCTTCTCGACCATATGTCAGCCTTCAGGAATGAAACAACCCGGCTGGCTGCACTAACTGAGGAACCTCTCCACTCCAGCCTAGGCGACTCGGGCATGGCTAAAGTAACTATCTTGGCATGGCAATATACCATGGCATGATAGGGAGATAGCTAATCCATGCCCAGAATAATCTCGAAATCAACCATGTCGAGCAATAGGAGATCCGCTCTGGTCTCGAACCCACAAAATGAAATCACACAGGACTGATAAATCCGGTCTACTACCACAGAATCGCCCACGGGAGTGGACACATAAATAGGAGTACCCAAGGACTCACAAGGAACATCCAGGAAATAAGCAAATAAGGCTGACACATATGAATAGGTGGATCCTGGATCAAATAACACTGATGCATCTCTACCACATACTGAAATAGTACCTGTGATCACGGCATCTGAGGCCACTGCATCTGATCGGGCCGGAATAGCATAGAATCTAGCTGGAGCACCAGATAACTGACCTCCACTGGAATGAATAGGGTCCGGCAGAGCTCCCCCTGCCTGGCCTCCACCTCTGGGATGACCTCTACCAGTCTGCCCTCCACCTCTGGGTGGACGAACCGCCGGTGTTGAAAATCTAGGCTGATAGCTCCGCTGAACGGACTTCCCCCGAAGCCTGGGACAAGTCATCCTCATATGGCCTGGATCCCCAGACTCATAACATCTCATCGATGGCATGGCATGCTTCCTTGAAGAAGAACCCTGGATAGCTAGGGGACGGTGAGAACCCTCCGGCATGACACTAAAGTAAGGACTAGAAGACCCCTGATGACCGGAATACCAGCCTGAGGAACCCTGAATGGCTGGTGGACGTTAGGAACTCTCTGGCATGGCGCTGAAATAGGGCCTCACTGGAGCACCACGGAGAGGTGGTGGAGGAGCTGAATATGGAGGCCTGCCGGGCTGGCCTCTACCGAACTGACCTCTACCCCTGGCTGGGGCACCTCTGAAATCTCCTAAAAATCTAGCTCTCTTATCCTGCTAACTCTGATCTCTATCCCTCGAACGATAAACCTCAATCTGGCGAGCTATCTCGACCACAAGATGATAGGGAGGCCCCATCTCCACCTCTCGGGCCATGTTGGCCCTAGTACCTGAGTGCAGCCCAGCTACAAATCTCCGCACTCTCTCAGCATCAGTAGGAAGCATCATAAGGGCATGACGGGACAACTCAGAAAACCTGGCCTCGTAGTCTGTCACTGACATCTGTCCCTGCTCCATCTGCTCAAACTGATACCGCAGCTCTTCCCTCTCGGAGAGTGGGATATACCTGTCCAGGAACATCTGAGTGAACTGCTCCCAAGTGATGGAAGGGGAACCTGTCGGTCTACCAAGGACATAGGACTGCCACCATCTGCGGGCCCTGCCCTCAAGCTGAAAAGTAGTGAAGTCCACTCCATGGGACTACAGTATCCTCATGTTGTGCAGTATGTCCCTCCACCTATCAATGAAGTCATGGGCATCCTCGCCCTTCTCACCTCCGAAGATAGGAGGGTGCAATTGGGTCCACCTATCCAGTAACTTCTATGGATCGCCGTCCGCAGCTAGTCTGAGCTCAGGTGCTGCTGCTACTGGCTGGGATCCACCCACGGGCAGTGAACCCGGAGTCTGATATACTTTTGCTGCATGTCCTGCGGCCTGAGCAGTAGGGGTCTGGGCTCCCCCTCCCGCCTGATATGTGGCAGGATCCGCTGGAAATAGACCAGCCTGAGTCATAGTGTCCATGAACCGCATCATACGGCCCATGACCTCCTGGAAGCCTGGCGTTGTCATAAAGTCTACTGGGACAGGATCTGCTAGGGGCACCTCGCCCTGCTCTTCTGTGATAGGATCCTCTGCCGGATCTGCTGGGTGTGCTACTGGAACAGCTCTGGGATGCCCGTGTCCCCTACCTCGGGCCAGTGCCCTCCCCCGGCCTCTGCCACAGCCTCAGACGGCGGGGGTAGCGGCATCTCTTGGGTCTGGAATGTCAGTCCCGCGTGTCCTCACCATCTGTGAGAGAATAAAAGAATGAGATTTAGTAAACCATCTACTGCACGATAGAACATGAATAAAAAGAGGTTTCCTAACACCCTATAGCCTCCGAAGATAAATACAGACGTCTCTGTATCAATCCGCAAGACTCTATTAGGTTTGACCATGACCTGTGAGACCTACGTGAACCTAGAGCTCTGATACCATGTTGTCACGACCCAAATCCCAATTTAGGTCGCGATGGCGCCCAACTCCGATGTCAGGCAAGGCAACCTTAATTTACTAGTGATCCCTTTTTAATTTATAAAACACTTCACCATAATTCAGAGGTTTTTCATTCAAATGCATAAATTCGAGTAAATTAGTGACTTAGACGACCAAAAGTGAGAAATAAATATACTAATCACCACCGATAATTACAACTCAAACGAATAGAATATCCACTACGTGGGCATGCCAGGAACTGGTGTCACAGGTCTACGGGCATCTAATAGAAACGAGTATCCAAAAGAAAATTCAAGTTTGCCCTACTGTCTGAAGAAAAGTAATACAGACATAGCAAAAGAAGAGAGGAACTCCACGGTGCTGCCAGAGAGATACGTCTGGGAAAGCAGCACACCGAGAAGTCCACGCCAAGTATACGCCGGGACGAGCTCCGGATAAATGACCAGATGCACCTGCCTCAGAGCCTGTACAATTAAGTACAAAAGCGTAGCATGAGTACATAAACAGATATGTACCTAGTGAGTATCCCGCCTAATCTCGAAGAAGTAGTGACGAGAGGTAGACGTGATACTTACTAGGGCCAACATTTCAAATAACATAATTAAATAAGAACTAGGCAGGCATAACAGTCATAGTAATCACAAAGACATAAAATATCAAGTATAGTTGTAATTACCTTTGCACGTCAAATTTCACTAGCATATAATGCACTAAATTCTCTTTTTCACATGAAATAGTTTATACAATTACAACAAACTTCCAGTAAATTATATAGCACATAATAGGCTGAAAGTGTACAGCCGAAGCGTCGCGAAAATAAATGTGCACTGCCGAGGGTCGAACGGCTCGAACCATAGATGCATCTATTACCCCGATCGCAAATTGAACATGCGACGTGGTTGACATAATATTAGGCTATCCCGCTCACGAATCATACATGCGACGCGGGTACCGTATACATACACATAAGTTTTTCAGCATTTAGGGATTTTACATAGACTGTACGTAAAAACAAGAACTTAAGCAATATGATTTTTTGAACATAACTTCCTAATTCTTTCACACCAAATTCAAGGATACAATGCAACTCAAATACATTTAGGGACACACGTAAGGCACATAAAAGCATGCTTGTGAGTCCTAAAACTACCCAACATAACATAATAGTAGCTACGCATGAACTCTCGTCACTGCGTACGTGTGTAGCCCCCGCAAATAAGGACATGCAATTATTTATGATCACCTATGGGGAAAATTCCCTCTTACAAGGTTAGAAAGGAGACTCACCTCGTGTAGAATCCTACTTTCCGGGTCAAGAACGCGCCCGAACCTCCAAACTCGCCTCTCAAGGATCGGAACTAGTCAAATATTATATACATGAATTAAACTATTCTCAAAAGTATGAAATTTACCTAATTAGGTAGTTATTTCAACCTACTTTGAAAAATTCCAAAAATACACCCCGGGCCCACATGCTCGGATTCCGGAAATTCTTGAAGGAAACACTTACCCATACCCTAAGGATCATTAATATATGGTTTTTTTGTATGATTTCATAGCTAGTTTAGTGGGTAATTCCCCAAATTTCATAAAGCCCTAGGTTTTTACTCTAACCCTTGATTTTCACTAATTAGGAGGTTAATCTACCTAGGATTTCATGTATTAAACTAATATTAGAGTAGAAATCACTTACCTTTCAGTAGCTAGGTCGTTTGGCCCTTTTCCAAGCTCCCTAGGTCGACAATGGTGGAATATAAATGGAGAAAAATAACATTTCCCGTGTTTAAACACTGCCTTCAGCGGTTCCGCACTTACGGCTCAAGGACAGCACCTGCGGAAAATGGGACAAGGGCCTGGGCTCGCACCTGCGGGCAGGAGTCCGCACCTGCGGGAAAGGGCCGGCACCTGCGAGAACTGGCAGCCCACCTGGGGGTCGCACCTGCAGAGGCTGGGACCGCAGGAGCGGTCTCGCACCTGCGACTGGGCAACCGCACATGCGGTCACGCCAGATCAGGTGCACCAGCAATAGCTTCAGCTGGTTTTTGGCCTCACTTGATGCCTGAGAGGCACCTGGGCCCACCCGAGCCCCTGTCCAAATATACTAACAAGTCCCAAATTATAATACGGACTCGCTCGAGCCTTCGGAACACCCGCAACAACGCTAAAACTCAAAATCACACCTTAAAACCCCTAGAACAAAACTTAGGAACTTTAAATTTCTAGGATTCGCTAACAATGCGCCGGACCGGCCTATACTACTCGGAATGACACCAAATTTTGTAGGCAAGTCATAAATGATATAACAGAACTATTTCCGGTCTCTGAATTCCGTTCGGACCTCGATAATACAAAAACACGTTCCAAACCAAATTTCAAACTTAAGGAAACTCTAATTTTCGTGTCATCCAAACCCCATTCCGAACATAAGCCCAAGTCCAAAATCATCATACGAAGCTAACGAAATCGTCGAAACTCGATTCCGAGGTCGTTTACTCAAAATGTCGACCGAAGTCATACTTGGCCTTAAAGGCCAACCTTAAGGAACCAAGTGTTCCTATACCACTCTAAACGCCTTCGAATCCCGAACCACCCGTCCCCGCAAGTCATGAATCATAATAAGCCTCTACGGGAAGTCTCATTTAAGAGAACGGGGTCCTGATATGCAAAACGACCGGTCGAGTCGTTACAGTTCGGGCTTTTCGGCACAGAATCATATCGTAACACCCAAAATAACCTAGGGTTTGTGTGGGATTTTTGGGGAGGATTTGCAGGGCTTCAATTTGGTTTTCATGTTCCGAAAGATGGGTGAAATAATGAGTTGATAAGCCCTTAAAATTCCCCTCTTGGCTGACTTTGTAACTTTTAATTGAGGCCTCTCATTTTGGCAAGTAGGTGATGCACCTACTTGTCACCTACCAAGCTGCGCAGTCCCACGAAAATGTAAATATCTCTATACTCAAGTATTTTATCAATGAAAAGTTTAATCTGTTAAAAATTAGACTCATATATCTTTAATTTGGTAGGTAGCTCATCTCGTAATTCCAAGTACATTGGTAGTAATTCTCAGCACATTTGACCTAATTTTCAGAATATTTGTGTATGTAACTTGTGATGATCTTTGCCAACTTTTAGTTCCACAACTCGCTTGACTTCAAATTGTAGCACACAAAAATCATACGACAAAATAACTCATAGCATAACCTCCTTATCATATAATGAACCATAGTCTCACCCTAAAGTACATGTTATAATATTCCAAACTCGTCGACTTTCGACAAAACTTATTTTCTTCAATTGGTTTAGCTTCTAAGCTTTTCAACCCTCTTGGTACTCGTTATTCATGATCTTAAATATTTGTAACCTCCAAGGTAACATGATTAACTTACTTTATATGCTTCCAAATACAATATTATTTTTGAGCTTACATCAATTGACTTATGACGAAGTCTCACATATGAAAACATGGGGTGTAACAAGTACCTTAAATTGGGATTCTTTGCTTGAAAAAGAGCGTAACTAAAGGGAAGGAAGTTCAAATTGTCCTACCGTCTAAATAAGACTCCTTCTAGTTGTGTGTTACCTATTTTAAGCCATAACTAGTGCAACTCTTCTATCTTTTTGACATAATAACCTATTTAAGAAAAGAATAATATATGGTACACCAGGATTCAAATTAAAAATAAATTCCATACAAAATTAATACAAAATTTGATATATCCACGACAACATACATACTAAAAATAAATTTTATACAACTAATTATACAGTATAACTTATTTATAACTTATCTACAACTTTTATATATTATTCTTACCCAGTTAAATACAACTACAACACCATACAACTTAAATACAAGTTTTATATAAATTTTATACAATATGTCTTTTGTATGTATTTTGTATATGATTTGTATATATTTGCATGTGGTGTGTTCTGCTGCTGCTTCTTCGAATTTCAATCTGAAAATCCATCCAAATCAAATCTAATCCTCACCAAGTACCCTCAAAATCGAGATATAAACTCCATAAAATATTCTCATTCGTTTGCAATAACACTCAATCCTAATAAATAATCTTTTTTTTAATTTGAATTCGAAATCAAGGTTTCGAAGCTTTGTTAATGGATGAATGGTGGAGAATCAAACACCTTCAAAATTTATTGATTGAAAATTTCACTTCGAACAATCGAGCCAAATAATTAATATCCATTTGTCTCTAGCCTGCCATCGGAACGCCAACAAGAAAAGGGAAAGCCCGGAAAAGATCCAAAGTCCAACCATGGAAAAATTCAGATCGAGAAAAAATTAATCCCTTTGTTTTCCATTGTTAGAGAAAATTATAAGCTTTAGAAGAAAAAACCTTATAGAATCGGTGTAGAAAGGGGGTTGATTTCAAAGTGAGAAAGAGAAAAAAGTACTTTGATTAGGGATTTACTAAATTAATGAGCTACAATCAAGAAAGACTCTTTTAAAACTAATTTTTATATAATTGGTAAATTGTATATGACCATGTAATTAAATTAAAACTTAATTAGGGAGGGTAAACAAATTTCATATGTAGTATAGATAGGTATAAATTCCATAAATTAAAGGCAATCTCACGAAAATGTCTGAATAAGTTCTGACTTACCAACCTCTAGCCATTAATTATAGACTGACCAAAAATAACCAAGCACATACAAAAACTAAAAACCCTAAGGATTCTTTCTCTCCAGGAATCATACGCAAATGTCTCCTTCCATATTTTTAAGTGTGATCAGGAGCATTAGATGCAAGACGAAAAAGAAATTCATGGATGAGGCAGCAAACAAGATGATGAAATACAAAAAAAAATACAAGATTCCAAAAAATCTACACAAAAAGGGACCTTTTTTTCAATGGGTATGGTTGAAATTAATTACAAACATATTGATGAGTCAATATACAAAACTTGAGAAAGATTGGAGCTGATTTGGACTGATTTTGTATCAAAATTCGTAGTTAAATCACGTTCAAAAAAATTCTTCTGTGACACATGTATCAAACGTGTATCACGCATATATCTCACACACAGGTATACATGGATATATATATATATGATACAAATATGATACATATGTGATATATAAATGATACACAGTGTGATACACATATCATCTTTTTCCATGTTCATCTTCTAATTTAAATTTTCAATTCAAACCACCTCAAAACTCTACCAAATCATCCCAAAACTGATATTTAAACTCCTTAAGATGTATCCAATCTATTCCAACAATATCCACTCAAAAGAAAGCAAAACTTTGACCTTTTTTTTGCTACAAATAACTAATTAATTAATATTTGTAATATTTTGTGAATCGGCTTATTCTTTTACTAACTTACTAATGGGCTGACATAATATTAGCTAGCAAGTGTATGGACTCATACTTTGAGGACTCCCTAATGTGCCAGATAGCTACGTTTGTCCCGTTAAAGCTGAAGCATAAGAATGACAGATTTGTGTCCAGCGTGTGATCGCGGCCGGTACCGCATTTTTTTATTGGGGGACCTGTTTAAGGGAGGACGGGAATTCCTAACCCTTTAAATCAGTCTTCCTCCGCCCGAATCGGAATCAAAGTAGTATTCACCTTCTTCCTTTGTCGGTATCCTAAGATCGACCTCTTGACTAAGTCATTTCGCACGTTGCACTGAGAACAAGGGATGATTCTGTACCGTGTTACTGCCTTGACCTAGGATTATTTTCCTCACATCGGATTCTGAACTGAAAAACTAAAGCTTTCAAGGAAGAAGATTCTAAGACATCACATTCTGTGGCAAAGAGCCCATTCGATGGCATCCGCGCCTGCTTGAATTTCATTTTAACTCTTGGATAGCTATATCTACGGGGATTTTCTAGCTTTAACGGGAAGAAATCCATGAGAGGAAAACTACAACTTTTAAAAAACAGACTTACTTAGTTCAACAAAAGGTCTTGCCCAACAAAAAGAGCTTTTTCCACCAGTCTTTTAGGCCGGCCACCTTATTTCTCTTCATTTCATTTCAGGAAGAAGAAGAAGGTGAACTTCTTGTATCCAGTTGAGGATGAATTATAGTTCCACATCAAGCAAGGAAGACAAGTGCATAAATTGGATTTCTGATTGACTCTTCTTCTTTGAAGCATTCAAAGAAATCAAGATTGGCTTAATCGGATCTTGCCACGCAATCGCCTTTTTTCCACAAGAGATTGCTCTCCTCGGAGGCTTGGTGAGACAAAAGGAACCCCAGGATTGATTATTCCTTTAGGCCTATTCTCACTCCTTCAGCTAAGAATTTCAAATCAGCACATGAAGCAGGAGTCTAGCTAAGGCTAGTGCGCTAGAATTCAAATGTCTTGCTTAGATACTGCTAATGAAATATACATACAATAGTGGATTTCGTTCTATTAAATTCACTATTCATTATAGTCTGATACTTCGCCTGCTTGCACGACTTCCTCTTTGCTTAAAAAAGGGGGGTAAGTCAAGTAAACAAGCAGTGGTCTGAACCAAAGCACAAGCTTTGAAATATAAAGTAAGATAGAAGGAAAGCAAGAAAGAACTATCTTACTTCGCTATCCTTGTATGAGCTCCTAGGAAAGAGATCCTACTCCCAAAGAATGGAATCTTAAGAATAGTCATTAAGAATAGTAGCCTGCAGTGGAATGCAGTTATTCTTGACGGATAGCTATGTTAGAAAGGCCACCTGTCGGATCAGGGGTTCCATCCGAACTGGTGCCTTAAGCAGGAAGATTTGACTTTGCGCTATAGTTAGCTCATCACCAATCAAGAATCCCCAAGGAATTCTAAGAATTCTGTTATATATATGTTCCAACCCTCAATCCTCTTTTCTCGATTCATGGATATCGAATCAGCCGAATGCACTTCTAATACCTGTTCTACTTTTGGAAGACCTTGTTTTATATCACCATATCTCGATTTTTCATATATAAATGTAACTAATGTATCTCCTTCGTAAAGGGTTTCCCCATAATGTCCATGAACAGTTGCTCCAGGGGTGGCTAAATAAGTCTTAGCTGATCTATCACTATCGAGTCAACTTGAACAAGTATAACTTGACCCGATTTGAAGGGTGGTCCATTTTTGGCTATACATAAATTTTCACAAATAAATTGTCCAAGACTAATTATTTTAGATGTCGCTTCACAAAAATTATGATGGAGAAAATACCAATTCAAATTGAATGTATTTAAAATAATGTTACGCCATCGATCGGGATTTAAAAAAATTCCATTTTCATCCATTAAATAATATTTAAATTTAATCACTTGAAAAGTCTGTTTTAAATTGTCTAGTTGCAAATAGTTAGTTACTAAAATCTGACTATGAGTTATTAAATGGTAAGATGAATAAAAATTCTCAATTGGAAGGCATGTTCCTAAAGGTCACAATGAATTCCTAGTTAGAATTAGGGTATCATTAAGATAAGTGGCACTTGAATTGGACGTAGCCATCGGCCAGATCTTGGATAGATCTCAAGCGAGCTTAAACTGCTTTATTCGGTCTTCAGCTGGCCTAAGAGTTTTCTGAAAGAGAATAAAATGAAAGGTGGTACTAAAAAGGGGCTACTACCAATAAGTCTAGAAAGAAGACAGTAAGCGTCGGGTAAAGTGGCTTACTTGAATGGTGAGCTATCCTATAAGACTTAGAAGCGGAGAGAGAGAAGGATAACCTCTTTGAAAAGGACAGAGCCGCTTGGCCGCTACTTACACATCTGAAGTTCTGGATTGAACTAGGGAATGGAATTCAAGGGCAAAAAAGGCCCTTAGATAGGACTTCATCTATGAATAGAAGAGAATTTCTTTCTAGTAGAGCTCATCAAGACCATCACAACCTAAAAACACAACTACTACGGGCAGTGATCCTTCTATTTAAAGGTTCCTTTCTCCTCTTGAATGTAGTTTATCCTACAATTTGCTAAACTGAAGGTTATTCAGCAGTGTAAGCAAGTCACTCTTAACCCTATAGTGAGTTCAGATATGCTGCACTAGGAGCTAATGAAAGTCATCTAGCTCATGTAACTCAATAGGCTATTGGTTCTTATTATGTTCCCAATCCATAAAAGAAGAGTTGAATTCCTCGGAAGAAGATTCGCCGAATGGAGAATAAGCTGTAAATCTTAGTTCTCGAAAGCTAGTGAATCAGTCTTCCTTATAGCTCTTTCCTCCCTTTTCTTTGGTTGTGTTTAATCGTGGTTAAACACAAAGAAAAGGTTATTTAACTAATAGTAATAGTTCGCATGGGTAGTAGTCTGAAAGTGAACGATGTAACCAATATATAAGTATATAGAGCTAAGCGAGTAAGCAAGAAGAATATATTGAGCATACAGGCACTTCCCCTTCTTTAATCACCATTGAAAGCACTTTGTCACGCCTATCAGAAAGGGCCCCACCCATCTCTCTAACTTTGGAGAGCCGCTAAATAATTAGGTCCGGCATTTGCTTGAGCAGGAAGAATAAAGGTTTGATATGCTTGGTTTAGATAGTTTCTATGGGTCAATAAGACGGTTTCTAGGATGGTAGCCAACTATATTTCCGTAGGGATTATCATTTGTAGTCTAGCTCTCGAAGACTCAATATTAGAGAAAGGTTTTTTTGCAAATTAGTCCCGCATTAGTATATGATTAGTCGAATAAAATTATAATATAATAGAGTAAGGCTCGAGGCCCACTATCATAGTGGATATAAAGTCCTATCTTGTAGTTACAGATGAAATAGATTTATATTTCTCTTTGATATCTGGTAGATGTTGAAGGTGCAGTTGGCTTCTATCGAGTAGCTTTTGTTCTCTATTGTATTCTGTTTTCCCTCCCATCCTTGTGTTGTCTTCTGTTAGGTTTAGAGTTTCAATAATGATCAATAATCTAAAGAAATACTGGCTAATGTTATTTTGGTATATGCAGATTCCATTCCGGTGAACAACATCTTGCTAAAAGGAATGGAGATCCATTCAACGGCTATGTATTGCCTTGCATGAAAATAAACCAGTCGGCCTAAATAGAAGGAACCAATCAAAACTAATCAAGACTTTCAAGTGTGCAAACTGGAGCAAATCTCAGATAGGAAAACAACCACCAAGATTCAGTAGAAGCCCAAACCAAGGAAGATATCAGCAATCTGCCATGATTGAAGCAATCAACCAAGATCAACCTGGAGTATTTCCAATCAAGGAAGCAATCTATAAGGAACAAAAAATGAATCTAGCCACCAGCTCAAGCTAGATTCGTGAGGCAACCCTTGGGTCTCTCTCTTAGAAGTACATATCTCACAAAAGGAAAAGGATTCCTGAAATTGTTCGATCAATCCCATAAATCATGGAAGCAGAAAAATCTCAAGGCTATAAAGAAAGAAGCTGAAAGTCATTGAAATGCACGCAACTACACAATCTATCTTCTAAACCTTTGTAGTTCTTAGTACAAATACTGTATTCCTAAGTCTACAAGTTTCAAAAAAGATAGGAAGAGATAGAACACAAAGAGAGTTGTGTCAAAAGCTATTGTTGCTTAATATCGTTGGATGGTGAACGAACCAAAACCATCACCATTGTAATATTGTTATTGAAGATCTAAGAGAACCCTTGTGACCTAAAGGAAACTGGACGTAAGTACCTCACCGGTACCGAACAAGTATAAAAATTGTTGTGTCTTGCTTTATTTTAGTTTGCTTGGTTTATTTCCCTTCATACTGTTAAATGTGTGGAATCTAGTCGACTAAAGCTACATCTAGTCAACTAATTTTTAAATCGACCATAATTTACCCCCCCCCCCCTCCCCTTTACTTTTAATTGGTATCAGAGAAAGGCTCACAAATCTTGCTTAACAGCTAGTGCGGAAAAGATCATGGGATCAAACACAGTCGTTGGTACTTTATTTCAAGAAGGAACCTCTTAGGTTCGACCTCCGTATTTCAATGGACAATACGTTTCTCAATGAAAATTTTGTATGGAAACATACGTGTCTTATGATATTAAAGTTTGGCGTGTGATCAAAAAGGGGAATCTTACAATTCCGCCAAAGAAAGATGAGAATGGTCAAGTCATTATATCAACTCATCCACTTGACCTAGATGATTTTATTGATGAACAAGTTGTTGTCATAACGATGAATACTAAAGCAAAAAACTTGTTGTACAATGCCATCAGTGGAGAAGAGTATGAAAAGATCTCAAGCTATGAAACTGCTAAAGAAATGTGGGATAAATTGGAGGTCACATATGAAGGAACCAACAAGGTAAAGAAAACAAGAATTAATCTTCGTGTTCGTGACTATGAGCTATTTCAAATGAAGGATGGAGAATCAGTGGAGGAAATGTTCTCCAGGTTCAGAAAAATCCTTAGAGATATAAAATCCTTTGGCAGACCAATAAAGAGCGGAGAGAAAGTTAGAAAAATTCTCAGAAGTCTTCCCACAAATTTCCAGCCCAAGGTTATCGCACTGGAATATCAGGATCTTGACAAAATGTCCTATGATGAACTTAGAGGTGACTTAATTGCCTTTGAAAAAACTCACTTGGACAGAAAAATTCAATAAGAAAAGAAGAAAACAGTTGCCTTTAAAGCAACTGTAGCTGAACCAGAAAATGAAGAAGAAGAAGAAGAAGAAGAAGAAGAAGAAGAAGAAGAAGAAGAAGA
>ML360416.1:58172-72942 GCA_005239505.1 Nicotiana paniculata | reverse complement strand
TTTTGGAGATTTGATGTTCTTCATGGATTAACTTCAACTTGACTAAAATTGGGAACCAACTTTTTAGAATAATGAGTTCGATTTTCTGTAGAATGGAGATTGTGAATGAAGAACGTGTGTTTTCTGTAAACAACAGCTAAACGTGGGGGAGTTATGGGTAAAGGTTAAACGTGGGGAAGTGAGGGGTAAGGAGAGAGAATGTTGGGATATACGGTCCTTTAATTAAGCAGTAAAAAACTGCCCATTAATTATACCCCTAAATTGATTATGGTATATAATTGGTAATTTGGTATACTAAGTGATTAACTATAACCTTAAATATTGAGGGTAATAAGGTTTACTATGTGGTATAGGAATGTAAAATCCCTTTTATTTAATCCATATATGTTAGACTTACAATTAATCCAATTATATTAGCCCAATAAATTTATTTGAATTAATATATCTTGAATTTAATATATAGTCCAAAATATTTTACGGATTTAATTCCAATAAAATTTACATGCCAACAAACTTGTCAACCAAACAATTTTTTAATGTAGTACAAATTAACTATTAACTACTACTGGTAAATTATTTTATCAGATAAATATTTAAATGATTTTATCATATCAAATTTTGTAGATCCTTCAAGGCCATTTTACGTGACATGAAAACTATATATATAAACAGTTTAATATTTCGTCGCTAACTGGAGTATCATAATAGCTGTATAAAAAATAGCCCAAATGTATTTTTGTAGCCGAAAGGCGAAAGGTATCGAGAAGAAAAATGACATTTTCCTTTTTCGATCGTCTCTTTGGTGGGGATATATTTCGCGGCAAGTAATTCGATAGATAGAAAAGAGAAGGCTGGTTGCATAATTCATTCTCGGGTCTAGGGTTTCAAATTCAATCTTTTATCCTGGTCTCGACGAATTATTTCTGTCACGTCAAAAATTCTGCACCACATTTTCTTTCTGGTATGACTCAATTTATTTTTCCAACCATATGCAAATATTACCTGGGTTCTTTGCTCCTTTTAAGCTTGAAATGAGCGCCTCTAAAGTTTTTTGCTTTCTTTTTTATTCTTGTATACTGAAATTTTAGACTGGTGTTACATTTTTTTTTTTCTGAACAGCGTGTAGCTGCTGAATATTCTTATGCGCTCGTGTACAGAAACGTAGTTAACAAATGAATATCTGCTGTCATTTAATTTCAGATTATAGTTTGCGCTGCTTATGTTCTTATTGATCATTTATTTTTGGGTATTTACTATTCTTTTGCACATTCAGATATTTGTTTATTGAAAAGTGAAATGGCTCTATAGGTAGGGAAGCTCAATTCTGCGTCGGTGTCAAAAAGGCATCAACCTATTATGGGTGCACCAAAGCAGAAGTGGACATCAGAAGAAGAAGCTGCCCTTAAGTCGGGTGTTGCTAAGTATGGGGTTGGCAAGTGGAGCACCATACTCAAAGATCCAGAGTTTTCTGGTGTGTTGCGTTCTCGTTCAAATGTGGACATTAAGGTATTAGACAACACAGTTAACTTATGTTGCTTGTTACCTATTGGGGAAGCTTATACTTTCTCCGGCTGGAATATTTGTGGTTTTCCCATAGTTATGCTCAAAGTAAAGTTGCTCTGATGGACCTGGTCTTGATTGGACAGGATAAATGGAGAAATCTACATGCTATGGCAAGTGGGCGGGGTTCTCGGCAGCCAGGGAGGACTGGGTATAAAAGCATTCAGCCAACAGTGAAACATGTTGAAAGTGCCTTGCATGTTGTTAGCGCTGTGTTTGAGAATGGTATAGAAGTTCTTGATGCTAAATCTCTTGCAGCATCCTATGAAAAGGTGGAGGATGTTGGTTCTAAGGAGGCGATTTCAAGGTTATTATGCTATCCATTCCTTGAACTGTTTCATATTCTAAACGTGGATCCTTCTAAATGGTCTTAAAGTTCATCATTGTGCTTGAAGAGCTGTTGCAAGAAAAATTCAAGCAACTCTTATGTAACTTCTTGATGCGGACATCACTTTTAAGAAGATATTGCACATACTTTTTTGGAAGTGAAATCACCAAGATGAACCTTTACTAAAGCCACCTTGGCATAAAATTTGAGACATTGCTTTTGGAGAATGTAAAGTTTAACATTCTTTCACCAAAAGTACTTTATGAGTTAGTAATATGCTTAGTTGTAAGGTATTTAATGCGGAAGCCATTTATTTCCTGTCTTCCTGAAGTCTCATCAGCTATTTCATCGGGAGCACTTTGCAACTAAGTTCGTATTTCAAACCAGTGATTTTAAATGCATCTACATCATTATATAACACTGTTATCTTGGAAAAAGCATGGCATCTATCTTCATATGCATTTTGTTTCACGTTCCTTTGGAAGATCAAATGGGCTCCTGTCTGTTTGGGAAGCTTATCAGAAGTAGGAGAAGTGGTTTTGGTATTATAAGAGTAGGTTCTGGTTGTTACTGTAGATTCTAGGCCAAACGTTTCAGCTTGTTTTATCATTTTTAATTTGTCATTTGTTTTTTTGGAAGAAGCTTAGCATTCAACTCAAAAACCTTTAAGCATCGGTGAAATAACCCAAAAACTTTGTAAATACCTTTGGATGTCCTTTTGTACTTCATGTAAGCCACAATATAACTCAACATCTTGTCTCTCGTGTAACCCAATTTTAGGGTTCACATGTGACGCTTAATGCAGGCTTACATGTGTTAAGTGTGATAATGGGGCTCATCAAAAGTTAGCTCCGGTACCATATTAAAGAATTTGAGTTTTTAACTCAAAATATTAAGACAATAAGTGGAGTAACCCAACAGTATAACTCAACACTCAACAGTTCCATTGAATTTTACATGCAAATGTGAGAATCTTTTTGTTAACAATGTTACTCCATTGTAACATTAACACCATGGTTCAAGTCTTGGGAATAGTCTGTCTTTATAACAAGAAAGTTCTAATATGTTGAAACTGCTTGACGATTACATAATGCATTTGTCTTTTTGTTATACCCCGTTTTCCATTTGTACTTTTCCATATCCTTGTTTGGTGTTCAATCTAGGTTGGTTACATGCCCTCTTTTAATTTTATTCTTCTACTCAATGATCATGCTGTCCTTGAAAAATATATTATCACCAAGCCTGCAATGTTGCTTTTACTGATCGATTTTTGCATACTAAGTCCAATCAACATATGAAGTCATAATTTAGTAGTAGTGTTTTACTCTTTGTTTTCTACCTTCTGAGAATAAACTACTGCTTCTGTATTGTCACACAACTAAAATAAATGCTGAAAGTCTCCCACCTTTAGCATTTTAACTTTTAGATAAGGCATTTCTCACGATTTGACATAGCATTAGACTCTTGATTCGGCGTTTACCATCATGCACAAGAAAATATTTTGTGCTTGACCTAATAAAAGAATTAGTTCATACTTGAGGGGTGATTGCTACAAATCTAACATATTATTTTCATGTGCTTGACCTATGAAAAAGAATAAGATTCGCACATGAGGGGTGTGATGTAGATATAAAATAAAAAAATAAAAAAATAAAAGTAAGCCCACTCTAATGATTTAATCTTTTAGATGAGTTTTTTCATGCAATACAATACGTATCTGCGCTTAGATTGCAATTTGAATGGACCTTTCTGGGCCATGTTTTTTTTATTGTAGATTGGATGATCTTATATTAGAGGTGATAGCTGGATTGAAGGAGCCACGCGGGTCTAGTCGAACAACAATTGCTTCGTACCTCGAGGTATTGCTTCCATTCTTTTACCACATAATGTGCAAATATAGGATAAGGCTCAGTGGAGAGAGTTCAATGATTTGAAAAATTTATAAATGTTGTTAAATACTATTTTAAGGCATTTGTATTAATGTTGTCTCTATTGGTACGCCTTAAACTATTTTATCAATCTGCTAGGAAATACTTGTGTGCTTTTAATTCTCCTAATTGAGCATTTTCCCAACAATCGTCCATCTTTTTCCTTTTGAACTAGATCCACCTTAAACACCTAAAATGGAGTAAAACACCCTTTTAATTCTTCCAAGAAGGCAAGAACTTTGAAAAATGGACAAACGAAAAGGTCTCCTTTTCTCTAATGTTGCCTAATCTCTTATTTGCCAATACACTAGTGTCAACGAGCATGCCATCATGGTTGATACTTTGTATGGATCTCGATAAAATACTAAATACCTACAGAAATTGAACATACCCATATCGATTGAACATACCCATATCGATTGCGCATTCATCTTCACTGCAACATAGCTTCTCCCCTTGGCTAGGCTTTATGTTGTTTCATCAAGCAAACCTTTAATGAATGAAGATTTGTAAATTATGTGGTAGTCCAGGTACCTCATTGTGGTGGGAAGAAAGATTGGTATAGAAAGTGGAATGGAGTGCTATGAATGATATGTCAATATGTGAGGATTCAGGATTTAAATTTGATGGGTTCAACCTTTAAGGTTCTTAGCACCAAATACATTTTACTTTATTATGGGTTCGGAATTTAACATTTCTATTATTTTACCCCTCTTCTCTCGCGCGTGCGAACACACACACACGCACAAAAAAAAAGCATAAAACTAACGCTCACATATGGGTGTAAGCGAATTAATCAGAAATTGGGTTAAGATGATAAAAGGGAAACTAAGACCGCCAACAACCAATTGGCAAGCTCATTATCCACCAAGTTGGATTGTGCATCCATGTCAACAGAGGCGGATGCAGTCATATTTACTGGATTATATATTCTACGTTGAAGATACTGGGTTCAGTTTATCCATTAAATATGACTTCCTCTGCTTCTACTGACATGGATTCACAATCCAACTTGGTGGATAATGAGCTAGCCAAATGGTTGTTGGGGGCCTTAATTTTCGTTTTTTCATCTTAACCCTATTTCCAATTAATTCACTTACACCCATATGTGAGCATTGGCTTTATTCTTTATTTTTTAAGTTAGATGGATTTAGCTTTTCCAAAGGGAAAAAAGAAATAGAAAGTTGTCTGAAGTTGCTCGTTTGCCTAAAATTGAAGAGCCTTAATTAATTTTTTACTTTTGCTCTCAATTACTTTGGACTTTCATGACATTTCAATAAGGGTATGGACTTTGTGAATGCTACTGCATTCTTTACACTTTTAGGTGTCAGTAACTTTATATCTTTCTTTGCTTAAAGGAACACTTCGTGGCACCTCCAGACTTTGAAAAGCTGTTAGTTGCAAATTTGAAGGCGTTGGTTGAAAACGGAAGACTGGTAAAGGTAATGAAAGTGATGAAAATCTCCTCTTTTGGTCTACTGGTCAGGTGCATTGACATTGTACATCAACAGGGGCTTATACATCTTGATGTAGCTTTGAAATCACTAATTGCTAATTCGTGATTAGGAGGACAATTCTAAGATAATAGTTATGTGATTATTTTGAGAGGATTGTCATCTAGTAATCTCAGAGGACCTATGTATAACTTGCATTATATTTAAGTGTTGCTTTTGGTGTTTTTTTTTGGTATCAATGTTCCACTTTTGTCCTTCTATCCCTGTTGGGAATGGAGTTGGTGTAGGTGTCAGGAGATAATCATGGCCCAAAAGATTTAATAAGTTAGTTGAATTCCATTGTCGCAAGACATTTAATTGTTAATGGTTAGTGTGAAATCTGTGGAGTAATGAAGAAGATGGGAAACTGCTAACTTAACTAGAGGAAGTGATATTATTGTATGTCAAGACTATAGTACCATGTCTGTTCTCGGTCTTAAGCTTAATCTTCACTGCAACATCATGCCAAGCTGTTTCAGTAACGGAAACACTGAGAGGTAAGGCAACTGGGAGTTTATTATCCTTTGGTTGCATCAATTTGTTTGGTTTGTGGTACCATTCTCTTTCAGTTATGAACCCTCCCCTGAATTATGAAGTCCCTTATGTTGAACAGTTCAGAAATAGGTTGCTCAGCATGGTTGCTGAGTAAAATTCTTTGATTTAAGTTACAGTTGTGAAAATTTATTATGTAAATGCATTTTTCTTTCTGAAACTGAGAGCTTTTGTGCATTTTTCCTTTTATTTATGCGTCTCTATAGAAGATTAGAGTTCAGACAAGCAGTAAATTGATAGCCCCACAATGGGTAAGCTCTGTTAATTGTTAATTTTGGATATTAATGCTTGTATTCTTATTGATAGGCGAAGCATCAGTACAGGATTTCACCAGGTAGAGTATCATCTGATGCCAGGGGCAACGATTTCCCATTGCTTCTGGAGGGGAAGCAGAAGGATTCCCCAAAGCTTGAAAACAATGGAGTTAGAATACTTACTAAAGCACAAATTGATGCAGAGTTAGCTCAAATGATGAGCATGAATGCGGAGGAGGCAGCTGCAGCTGCTACACAAGCAGTTGCAGAGGCAGAAGCTGCTACTGCTGAGGCAGAAAGGGCAGCTAGAGATGCGGAGAAGGCTGAAGCAGAGGCAGAAGCGGCACACTGCTTTGCTGAAGCAGCATTGAAGGCATTGAATCCTCGAACTGTCCGTGTGTGGTAAGCTTATCTTCTAAGTTACCTTTTCATTAATGTAGACTAAATGTTAATAAAAGGTGATCGAGCAATTTTAGTTCCATCTTAAGCAAAGAGTCAATCAACTATGCCTTAAATTTCAAATTACTTGGGGTTGGTTTATAATGTCACCGTCCACGGGGGGATCAAACCATGACCACAATTTTAGTTCCAGTTTGGATTTGCTAATCTATAAGACATGATGGATGGAGTAACAAAATTGGACTTGCTTTGGTCCTATGAAGGAAGAGGTCTTGTATATTCAAATTTCTTTTTGATTTCTAATCGGTATTCCATTTCAAGTATGAACTAGTATATCATAAGTTTGTTTATATTTCACTACATCATTATGCTCGCAACCTAATCCTTTGGTTGCATATAAGATTTTGAATCCTTATCGCCTCTTTACAATTTCTTTTTTTTGCTTATGCAGATGGATCTGGATTGCAACAGCTAGGGTGTACATTTATCCAGCTTAAATGTCACTGTAGATATGTGAATAGATTTGTAAATATGGATAGTTGTGTTCATTGGCAGGTGATATTGAATGTCATTGGGGTCATTGGCAAGAGAGCACTAGAAGTTGGTGCTTCTATTTTTGTACATATACCCTCTTTTGTAGTGTGTTTGGATGCAAACTGTACAGACAGCTAGTTGACTTGCCATGGAACCCCATGAAATTTTTGGTGATGCTACGAGTATATAAAACTATAGTTTTGATTATGTGGATATAGACCACACGAGTTACTGATTCATTTTAATTTTGTGATGGTAAATGATTCTGCTATCAGCAGCACTTGCACATCAATCGATTAATCTCCACCAAATTATCGTGCATTAATATCTTTCGGATATGAAACCAATTTCTGGCATTCGTTGGATCTGAAATAGCAATGAAGGACGGCTACCCAGCGAGTTTTTCTAGCATAGCATTAGCATAACTATACGCGTCAATGAGCCAGGTTTCCCCGTTCATTTGCCCATGCATCTATTGCTAAGGGAAAAAATAATGTGTGTATGCGAGATATGAACACAATGTGCATATTTTCTATCTCCTTTCCCGAAGAGCTGATGTGAAATGAAAATCAAACGACATTCTTATTGCGTCCAACAAATAAATCAAAAATTAAAATGCGAGATGGCTCAACCAAGTGCGAAGATGAAGATTTAAACTCAGAAATTATTTCCTAAAACTTGCAGCTGTATTATCAGGGAGTCAAGGACCCTGAATCTCCCGAAACCTCGTGTACTTACTCTGCTAAGTTCCTGTTCTCAATTCTACACCAAGCAAGCAAAAGTCCAGTTCTAAAAGGGACATGATTTTGATTACTATGCAACTGTTTTTAATCTGCCCATGAAATAAAGTACTTATACCAAAAACCAAGAAATGGGTTGGAATTTACTTTGATTAGAAACCAGTGATATCTGAGTCACATTGTTCATAGATGACAAACACAGACTTGAGCTAAGCAAAAGGTCACGAAAGAACTACTGAACATATTAGAATGTAGATCCCAAAGAATTTACATCCAAAGAGGCAACTTGTCCTAATAAAAGGGACAAGAGAGTGTAATTTGTCATATCATTCTAGTAAGAATAATCCTTTACATGAAAACACATACATTGACAGATTGGGAATGCAAAAGAAAATGGCAACAATTGAACTAGGACATCCGAGACACATGCAGGGCCACTCGGCTTAGCCTCAGATAAGCAATAATCAAACAAGAATGATGTCTAAGTGATTATCAACAGTATCCAACATTCAATATGGAGAGAGGCATACAGTGATGGCCACCAGATGAAGACCTATCATAAGGAGCAAGGAAACAAGTTTCTAAGAGAAACTGGTACATTTGCAGGTTGACAACTAAAGTTGCACGCAAGTTTGAGAAGAGTTGATGGTATTTGTTTGGGGTGCTGATCTATAAGAAAGGCAATCATCTTTAGCTTTCTAAGATTTCAACAATATGCTAGCAATTGAGGAATCCTAAGATAATATGGAAGGTCATATGTCAAGGCTGTTCACTTCAAATTCAGGTATTCATCTGCAGTTGCAATTATGATCCCAAGGGAAGCACGCTTACCGAATAAATGATCACTGGATAATTCCCTAAAACAAGCCAGTGGCACTAAACTTAAACCAATACAAGAGCAGAGAGGAAGTGAATCTTGCAATCACAGAACAGTAAAATCCACAATCTCAGCAAGTTATTACAATTTCAACAAACTCTATAGCAGATCACGAATAAACAAAATAAGCAATTGATCACGTGGTATGCCACGGATATATGATGAAAGTACAACTTCCAAAACAAACAAGCGGATAACGGTACACCACTACAATTGCTTTGATACACCAGTATCTATAGGTATGACATAAATGTGGGTACTTCGAATAGATTTTAAAAAATACATTACAAACTAGGAAAAACGCTAAATGTACTCAGATCGGATACTTACACATTCTCACTTCTGGCACAGCATTTGTAAATAAATCCATGTAACAAGAGAGCAAAAGAAGGATCTTGTAAGATATTACAATGTCAACGGACTCTAGCAAAATGAGCTAACACAATAGTTTATTAAAGTAATAAAACAAGGACTATAAACAGCAAAAGGGACACATAAAAACGAGTATCAGCAGATTACTTTTAGTAAAATCCCTAGCAATTATGCAACCAAAATTCATCAAAAAATGGATCAAAATTTCCATTTCCATTCCCATAAAAATAACAATGTAAAATATAATAAATGAAGGCAAAATTGAAATTTTTCATTCTAATACCGCTGTGGCACCAATTGCCTTGAGCTTTTCAATAATGGCATTAGCTTCATCTTTGGTTACTCCTTTTTTCACCACAGCTGGTGCTTTTTCCACTAACTCCTTAGCTTCCTTTAAGCCCAAATCAGTAAAAGCCCTAATTTCCTTAATCACCTTAATCTTAGCCGCTGCATCAAACTTTTCGAGCTTTACATCAAAGATGGTTTTCTCTTCAGCCTTTGCTTCAGTAGCCGCTGGCCCAGAGGAAGGCCCAGAAGAACCTAAACCCGAAACAGCAGGCCCATATCGATTAAGACCCATTTTGTGCCGGAAGAGAATAGAGTAGTCATGTTTTTCGAGCTTGTTCAGGTCTAGAAGTTGGTCGGCGATCCGCTCCAGCTTCTGGGTTCGGGTTTCTGTAGCGGTGCATAGAGAGTGAGCTATTGATGGGGCACGGATCCGAGAAATGAGTCCCCTTGCTACTGAGGTTTTTGAAACTAGAGATGCCATTTTCAGGAATTGCAGAGACTTGTGTTAGGGTTTTAGTAATTAATGGAAGAGAAGTGGGAAGGAGGACTGAAGTGATCAACGGTTTTAGTAATTTAAAGTCGAAGAAATATTATTAAAGAGATTTTCTCCACTTTAAAATTCTTCCAAAACCCAGTTTTTTTTTTCTTCTCTTTTTAGGATGTTTACATTTTTAACTTCTAAAATATTAATACTAATTAAAAAAAAATATATTCCTCTTATTTTTTTAACTGATTATATCGTATTGCTTTAAAGAGTGAAGCAACAGTAAGTCTTTGATTTAAGTTTTTCTTATACTATTTCATATTTTTAACCTGGCAACACATCCTGTAGCATGTTTCACATTGTCACTCTATATCCACCCTAATTTATTTTAAAATTTAAAATAAAGACAAATCTATCCATATCAGATTAACCAGAGAGAATTTCAGTTAATCCTCAATGAGTGGTGAATTAAGTGTAGAATTTGACTTAAGAGAGTATATGCTTAAGACGTTATTTTTTTTATAAAATGCACTATAACCATATAGTTAGTATTTCTTTGGCACAATACATCGGCAGGAAGCCAGGAAATTTAATAGGGTGTTCAAACCTTTGCTATTGGGCTATATAAGGGTGTTCAAAGTCTATTTTTAATCAATAACAAGTAATATTTTACCTTATACGGAGTATAATTTTCCGGCGAAGGGTGGTTTAAAAAAACGTAGCTTCGCCTCTGTCGGCAGGCCATTAAACTTGTCCTCACTTTTCACTTTGATGCTCTATCTTAAGCCCGTTCCATTTGAACACTTTAACTAGGTCTTTACTGTGTCATTTAGACATAATTTGGTGATGTGGCGTAGTGCGTGTAATACACTACTTTTACGAGCGTGAGAGATCAGTATTTCCATTTTTTTTTCTTTCTCCTCCTATTATTTGGCAAGCAGAACACAAATGATGTCGCCGGAAAAGTCAGAACTCCGGCCAGATCCAAAGAGGCGTCAAACAACGGTAATATGTTTAGGATCCTCCTCTCCTTATTTCTCTCCAGTGAATCAAAGACACTGTTCTCAACAAGGTCGCCGAAAAAGTACACCACTTTGAATTAAAGGTCGACGCCGGAGCTTCAAAGCCATATCCTTGTCAAAATCTTCCTTCCCAGATCTGAAAATCCAAGAAGTGTACCTGTGGTTATTCCTTTGTATGTTTCTGTCGTCAGAGATTTGGAGAAGAGAGGGAGCAAAGCTCATTGCCGGCGGAAGTGAGTTCGTCGACCGACCGAAGAAGACACTGATCCCCTTTTCCGTTTTTATTTTTCGGTTCGTTTTTCTTGATTTTCTGTCCAGCCACAATTTTTGGTGCTCTGTTTTTCCGTCCCAGATCTGCCCGTTTTTTCTGTCTCTGTGTGAATGTCTCTCTGGTTTTCTCCATATTTTCTCCTTGCTTTCTTTTCTTATATAATGTAGGTTGTTTGGAATTTCTTGATTTGGCCCAGAATTGAGCTGGAAATAAATGACCGAAATTGAATTTTCCGGCGATAAATGATAGTTGGGGTAGATGACAATGATTTTCTTTATCGGCGAATTGGGGAAGATGACAATGGAAAAAAATGGATTTTCTTTGATAGTTGGGGAAGATGACAATGGACGAAAATGGATTTTCTTTGATAGTTGGGGAAGATACAATGGCCGAAAATGACTTTTTTTAATTAATTAATTCAAGTTAAATCTATGTGTCTCTTTTTTATTCGTTACCGTGGCGAGTAAATTACACGCATTGCTTATGTTTGGCTGCTTGTGAATTTTGTGTCTAAATGACACAATAAAGTCTTAGTTAAAGTGTTCAAATGGAACAGACTTAAGATGGAGTGTCAAAGTGAAAAGTGAGGACAAGTTTAATGGTATGCCGATGTATTCTGCCTATTTCTTTAGCTTATGTTGGAGCGTTTACCGACACGAACCTCATATAGTGAAAAACAGTATATATAAGTTTGATACATAACTTAGAATCTACTTTACAACTTAGAATCCACGGCGTATAAATCTTTCTGCGCTTTATCACAGCCAGTCTCCAGCATCATTTGGTTGGCTTTGGCTTATCACAAGGAAGGAGCAATTTCTGTGAAAGAGAACTCACATCCCCAACTGAAAGGAGAAAAATGTACCATCTTTGTTCCTCATATCCTCCCATGTCTCTAATATTTCTTGTGCTGAGGGCACCTTGGTTTCACAAGATTTGTCATCTTCATCACTAGATATCCCGAGTCCTAACTGATCTATATCATCCAGGTATTCAAATTGGTCATCAAATGTTAGTTCTTCATCAGAAAGCTCAGAGATTGTGCTGGTCCCAGCCCTCTCATCTTCTCTTTGACTTAAGTGTGACATATCCGAAATTAACTCCCTATTGACACCTTTTTCTCTGGCATCAGAGGAATGGACATAGGCTTCATTACTACAGTTACCTTCATCAGCTTGAACATATGTATATGAACTTCTATCCTTATCCGCTGTCGTAGCACAGACATCTGTTGCAAATTTACAAGATTCATCGATTGAAAGCACTCTTGATGTGTAAGATCCACAAAGAGATTCCAAGGCACTACACAAGTTTACAATGGACAAGTCTGATCCCAAGGCTTGACTGCATAGCACGTCAAATAATCCTCTCAAACTAGAATGGCTAATTCTTTCACCATTGCTGTTAAATAGGTCAATCCACTGTTGTTCACTGACACGAAATGGAGCATGAACCATTGATTTAATTAGAGCAACAGCTCTTTCAAAATCATGTTGACAGGTGGCTTGACACAGAATCTCAAAGAAGAATGATGCATGAGGTATTTGACCAATTTCCAGTATTGCATCAAAGGCATGCTCTAGCAAATGCACCTGCATCAGGAACAAAGAAGCTTATAAAAAGAAATACAACAACAACATACCCAGTCTTATCCCACACAGTGGGGTCTGGGGAGGGTAGTGTGTAGGCAGACGTTACCCCTACCTCGTGAGGACAGAGAAGTTGTTTCCAATAGACCATCGGCTCAAGAAGCTTATTAAAAGAATGAAGAAGACAAAACAACAGGGGCTGATCTTTAACATAGTTCCGACAAGAAACTGATTTTTGATATAACTCCAATAACACAGAGTCATCTAGAAAACCAACTCATGAAAAGTAACTAAATCCACAACTATAAAAGCATTTCATCATTATTTCCACTCAACCTTTTATCTTCTGTTATAGCTCAATCGCAGGTAAATAGTTGAAATAAGTTGAATCAACCTATAGGCCTATGCATTTTGACCAGGTAGATCTCATTGGCCAGATTTTTTTCTATCTGGAAGGAAGGTGCAGTCTACTATTTGGTGTTAAAAAGATATCAAAAGCAAGTCCAGAGAAATAAACCAGTCTTTCAAATTTTACCTTCCCAGCTTTTGATGCTTCCACCAGGAGGTACGCGTGTCTACTTTGATCAAGCTGATACCCAGCTAAGGCCATCTCCTTGTACACATACTCAAAGTATTCCCACTGGAGAGAGCAAGCAGAGGCCTCAAGCATTGAGGTGTATGTATATGCATCTGGGCTACGGGAAGAACTAAAGTTACCCTGGCAAAGTTGAGGACCAGGATCCTCTGTCTTAGCCCACTCAAATAATTCCTTAGCTTTATAGAACATATCATTCTTGCCGTAAACCTTCAGCATGGCATTTATGATTCCTATGTCAGGTTTGCTATGCTTTTTACTGTACTTAAATATACATATGCAACCATCAATGTGTCCACCATCCATGGATGACAAAATCATGCCAGTAAAGGTAACCGCCAAAGGTCTTGTGTGACGTAGCATTTTCAGCTTCTCAATCTGTGGTAATAATTGAATGACTGAAATTGACTTTGTGCATCAAAGAGCAGCAGAAGATGAACCGCAGACACATTTACACAGAGGAGAGAACTCTCGGGTATCAGCAGATAATTTTGCATGTTATGACACCTTATCAATGAGATTGAGAGAGCATAAACTGACACAAAGCAGAAGATGCATACTTGAAGGCAACAAAATTTTGAGTCATGTAATGACTAAAGAAAAGGTTAAAAAGATAAAATGAAAGGAACATGTGCATGTGTGCACAATGAATTATTGTACAAGTTCTATAACTAACTTTTTTTTTTTAAAAAGCATAAAGCATATCATGACACCACTCTTAGCTCCAAGACGAGAGCCGAAAACACCTACATACCTCAATCAATGGGCTTGAAGAAATATCAAGAATCAAGCTTAAGAGAGGATGCATGAAATTGCTAAAATGAACTTGTTGATGGATTTCAAACAGAATCCAACATCTCCCAGAATAAGTATTGTCTAAGTCCTTGACAAATTTGCCTTATTTTAGATGACAATCTGTATAATTAACGCTTGACAGATGTGCTTTACTGCGTGCAAAATTTGTGTCCTCCAAAAATATAAATAAGTCCTAAAACTGAAATTACATTTCCGAAAAACTATCTAATACATTAGTCCTGCTGTACATTAAGTGATAGTACTGACGAGGGAACTTCTTTATGCAGTACGCAACATAGGCACTGACTTCTGAGAAAGTCTAAATAATGATTTATATAACTTAAGCTTCACTAACATAAGAAGTCACTATAAAAACCATTAAAAGGAAAACAGATAAAGTGAAAAGGGTATGGATACCTCCAAGAGTGCTTCTTCCAACATCCCATGGTAGCAAAGACAGCATGCCAGCTCATAATACACTGAGGCGCTTCCAACAACTCCTCTTTGTTCCATTTCCCTCACCGCTTGAATGGCTTCATTGACTCTCCCCTCTTCCCAGAAAGCTTTTACAAGAACTATAGGAATGACGCAATATATCTCTTAGTTAAAAAGATTTGCGTGCTCCTTTTTGTGTTATCTTCTTTTTCTTTCTATTGGGAAGTTTTTCTTTCTTTTGATTTTTTTTTTTT
>ML360416.1:6301-58089 GCA_005239505.1 Nicotiana paniculata | reverse complement strand
GGGGGGGGGGACACTTGACAGTCGAAAGAAAACCATCTTACCTTTATAACTAAGAGCTTTTAGGGCTTCCCCACTTCTCTTCATCTTTCCGAAAAACTCATGGACAAGGTCAAATTTTCCAGATTGCAACATTACCTTTCAATAAAAGTGCAGCACTTCTTGTCATACTTAAAATGCTACTATAACTATTTGGAGATAAATAACAAGCATTAGATGGTAAATAGCACGTTGCAATTAGCAACTACCTGAATCCTTACTGAATGGTTGTTTGATGATGCTAGTCTAAAATCTATATGCAGTTTACTGTGCAAGACATGCAAATGCTCATTGTGAAGCAAGAGAATAAACAAACAACCACTGTAATATCGATTGCTCCGTACTGATAACAAAAGTATGGATCACCTCCAGATATTATAAATAATTCTTTTCATTTCATTTTGAAGGCATAAAGCCTAATTACTTTTGTAACTCGTAGCACTTTCTTAGTGCTAGACTCTGTGAGTAATACAAAGTCAACTTTATTAAACTAAAAGGGAAAAAAAGTATGAACTACCTCCATCGCGAGTCCATAGCTTGGCCCATTTGGCTTAAGACCATTCTTTCTCAGCTGCTCAAAAGCCCAGAACACTCCCCTCCACTGGCGGGATGGTACACAAGCATTTAAAACCTGGCAGCCATTTAGTTAAGACCAATGAAGTCACAAATATGAGTAGATTATTGAACAGAAACAACAAAATTGGGACCTCCAAAGTACAAAAACTATCACTACTTATTTATCAGAAAAGAAAAAAGACAAATAGAAAGGACAACAAATACTTACGGCATTATATACCACAAGATCCGGTTGAAGAACAGGATCCCAGTTCTTCTTCCGCATGTACTTTATCTTTTCAGGTTTTTGCTTCATGCAGTCAATGATGTTGATCAACTCTTTGAGCAGACCAGCTTGGCCAAGTGTAACTGCCACGCTATGGTAGGCTGCCATATCAGGGTAAATATGGGCATCTCCCTAACATCACATAGTGTTAGACTCTTCCAACCACATCATATGAGTATATTGAAGAAGGAGCTGACACATAAGAGTTAGGATATACTCTCATCAAATTGAAAACTTGAAGAGCTTCACGGGGCCTCCTTGCTTTCCCCAGAACTGCCAACAGTTTTGTGTACACAAACCTAGATAAACCAAACACATTGTTTTCTCTTTTTTCCAAGAAAATAGAAGCAACATATATACATGAAAGATTTATAATTGACAACACTGTAGCTCTGAAACAAAACCATATATAAAACATATGTACCTGCTCTTGCAGTGTCTGTGTTCCTTAGAGTTGAAAACCCAGTGTACAACAGACAATGCGTGTCTCCACTGTCCCTTTTCACCAAGCCCTTCCACTAACCTCAGCATTTGCTCCTCAGTAAACTGCAATCCCGAGTGTTTCATCAACTTAGAAAACTTATAATCCTTCACACCTAGTTCCGTCCCACTCAATCTACAACAAGAAATGAGAAAATTATCAGCATTCTTTAACCTACTGTAAACATGCAATATTCATACACTTATCAATTGTACAATGACGATAACAACAATTACGCCTTAATGCCACACTAATCGGGGTCAGCCATATTGCCACCTATCAGTTCAACAAAAATAACATCTCAATTTCAAATTAGTTGGGGTTCACCCACCTGTCAATAATAAACCGAATAGTCTCAGCTTCGCCTCTACGACGTCGAGTATAGTCCCAGTTATCCCTATCATTATCAAACCATCCTTGTTTAATTTCAACATCATTATCCAAAAGCCATGAGAATTTATCTCTTTCGCTCTCAATTATATCACTGAGCTCCCACAGATGCTCAGAATTCAATTTATCACCAGAATACACTTTACTCTCACTGGAAAGCTCTTGCAATTTGAGTTTCTCAATTCTCTCCCAAGGCCTTCCCACCATTTTCTCATCATTTCTGGAATTCACCTCTTTTTTGAAGCTTTTGTACTCTGACTTAACGGCCCGGAAATATGATTCTTCGGCAAGGGCTTGTGTTTGGGTTTCCGTGAGTGGCGCGGGTTCTTTAGCGACTTTTTTGGCGAGGCGTCGATTGAATTTTTGAAGTTGCTTTTTGCGGAGAGTGTGGATGATTTTGGGAGTTGGGTCGACGCCGTTTTGCAGGAGGTGTTGCTTTAACTTATCGACGTTTATTGACGGTGACTGAGAAGGAAGACGTGGAGGTCCGGTGGAGGCTTCCATGGGAGATGGAGGATGAGAAGGGAAGTGACCTGAGGCAATTACAGAGTTGGTACTCCCCGCTCTTTGCTGATAAGACTACCGGGAATTTTTTTATTTATTTATTTGGATTTCAATAGGAGCATGTCTTTTCTTCTTTTCGGAATAAATTGATAATTATTAATGTTAACAAATTAGATATTAGTACCTTGAGTATTAAAAATATATCTAAGTGTTAATTTGAGATGAAATAAAGAGTTGACTTAGTTGGAAAAAGAAATTATTTTTCTACATGTAATATTTTGTAGAAAAATAATTTTCTATTGTACTAAACTTGCATTACTTTTACATATAAATTTGTTTACCAATAAAACGGTATAATTAAATTTATAAGATAATTTATAGATATGTGGATTAAAGTGATACGATAAAATAAAATAATGAAGAGCAAAATAAGTAAAATAAATATTGAAGATAAGACAAGCATAGGCTTTAAGTTAATCTCTCCGGAGACGAGAATAATGCGAAAATCTTAATAAAACAAAGATTTAGAGAATGAGAGATGATATCAGGCTTTCTACATATAAGTATTTTGTCTTCTTAAATGAGTACACAATTCTCTATTTATAGTTAAATTAGATGAGATAAAAATCTCAAATCAAACTACTCTTTAAGGTGAATAAAGATTCTTATGCTGCTCCTTTAATGTTGTCTTCTTCCGTCGGTACCTTACTTTTAAATTCTCTTCTCCGGCTTTCATGCATTTCGGATACAACATCGATCACATATTTCTCCTACATGGTTGCACTGTGATGTGTCAGCTATGCTGATTCAATTCGAAAAGCATCCACTTGTCATTTGTTAATTTTACCCAGTACAAGATTATTTCTTTACTTCTTATATTAAAACTTACCTATTTATGTCTCAGCATATAGAAATAATAAATTTTGAATGCATTAATAATACTCAAAACGGCATTTTAATCTTTTACTGCCCTTCACCAACGCAATAGAAGTCCCATCATTCCAAGGTTCAGAGAATTTGCCAGAGATCATCGTCTGAAGCTCACACAGTCAAAGAACACACATAAGTTGGCATCAGTAATTGGGGCTCCGATATAATGATGATCACTCAGATTTCTTTCTTCCTAATAAATCAAAGGTCTCCTTTCACACAAATTCCAAACACTATAAAAGAGGAAAGGCACACACAATAGAGAGAGTTGACACAGAAAATCTCAAAAAGAAAAAGAAAAAGAAACATGTAACAACTCTTTCAGTTGACAAAATTATTTAATATACAATACAAGGAGAACTCTGGAGAAACCAGCAGAAAAAACCAATAGACTCAAAAGTTAACATACAAATCAGTACTACAAAAAAGTGTGTCATCCTTAGCTCTTTGATTTCGAGTGCTTAACAAGCCAATCAATGACTGAGTCAATATTGGTGGAGTTCTTGCACGAGATCATATAGCAGCACACTTCTCTATCAGTTATTGATTTCAATCCCCTGCAAAACAACATAATATTCTTTAAGATAACTCCACATAGAGATATTTAGAGCTATGTGATTGGGGTTCAAAAAATAAGAGGGGTAGAAGGAGGGATAAGGTTAAGATCTTAGATATGAAGAGGAGGACATGCAGAGGTATTTGCATCCCCTACCAAAAGCTTTTTCTAAACCATGTGAAACCTCTTATGCTTCCTTTCCAATTTTATGGATCTGAACTGAAAGATTAAACTTTTCCCTCCCTCACAAACCAACCATAATGTAAACCAAGGCCGTAAAAGGCCACCAATCACTCTGCATGTAATTTTCTGCCCTTACATCTGCTCGGTCAAAGCCTGCTTGGACTGGGCACCAGGCTTGTCAATCTTGTTCCCCAATACAAGCAATGGAATACCACTCAGCGATGGCTTGCTCAGCAGGTCATGGAGTTCACTACTTGAAATGCTGAGGTTATCAGGATCAGCAGCATCAACAACATAACTGCAGGGAAGGGCATTTAAAGAGTTAAGAAACAAGATATCTCAAGGCTATAATATAAAAATTCATATATGCATAAATAATGCGTTGAAATTGGCTAAAACTCTGAGGAAGTATATTATGTAGCATCATTCCTTTATAATACACGGAGATAGTCAAGATCAAGGAATTCCACCTATCCAAGGCATAAAAACATAGATCTGTCAAGTGCCGGATCGGATAACTTTATCAGGCAAACCATGAGCTTCCATAAACTGTTCATTTATAAACCATGAAGAAAATGAAATGCATCTCAATTCATAAGAAGACCCACCATTTACCATGTGTTCTCTTCTAATACTTCAATAGTCCTATTATACTACACAAACTCGTAAAGCACTCAGGATAGCTAACAAAGAAGTGAGCCTACTAATAAAGCAAAGGTGATAACTGAGTGTATAAATGGATTCATCTAGATCTATCTGTTAAAGTAATTCAAATAAGCTGGAAGGCAGATGCATACACTATAGCAGAAACTGCGCGACAGTATCTCTCCCACATGCTGCGGAATCTGGGTTGACCTCCAAGGTCCCACAATTTTATTGTCACATTTCCTTTAGTCACTTTGCGCATGTTAAATCCCACCTGAATACAAAAAAACAATTAAAAAAATCGTATAATTATGAAAAATCAGTTTGAAGTATTAAGCAGAACTGGCTAAAAACTAAAAACTAGTATGAGATGCTTTAGGATGAAAACTTACTGTTGGTATCATGTCTTCACTGTATCCACCAGTCTAAGAATGAGAAGGGAGGAACAAACCCATTAAGGTGTCAGATTCCATTGGTTATATGGAAGCAAAAGTAAGTGAAACCATAATGATGAGCTGGCACTGGAATGTTAAGTTGTAATTTACTTACAGCAATAACATTTACAAGAGATGTTTTTCCCGCATTTTGTAATCCTATCAATGAAAGCTCCATTTCCTGCTTAAAAAAGAGGCTGAAGGAACAAACAAGTTTGACATGAGGAATCATTTCATAAGAGCCAAAGGAAACATAGTGATCAGCACAAGTGCATTTATAATATCGAAAATCCTATAAGTATTATACTTTTAAGTCCACCTCAGAAAGAAGATAGCAATATGTTCCAACAATCAAGTTCCAAACTCAGAAATAACGAAGACACAACACAATTGAAAGACCTTATACTAATAGCACCTACAATGTCTAAAGTACACAGCATGGTAGGATAACACAAGACTGAAACGGATGGGCAACTATCAGATTTTAGTTTCCGGTCCATTCATTTCCCGAACAACCCCAGGAGAAATATTTGCATATGATGGAAGCTGAAGGGGAAGTATGAACTGCCGAACAAACAAAAGCAAAAAGGGCACTGAAAATTTACTTTACAAATTGATGTTGTTACCTTTTTCAAAAGACATTTACTTTACAAATTGTTTCACCATTCAGTATCTAGTTCTTTTACGAATATGAAAAGCGTTTCCAACAACATAATTAGGTAATAGACCCCCTCTCGCATTAACATATATACTTCATTATTTTCTGATAAGAGGTAGTCATCACTGACCAGGCAAAGAATCTGCATAGAGCAAATGACTCCCAAGGAAGACACTACTCATTTTGAGAAAAAATGTAGAAAGATCAAAAGCTGTAAGAATTTCAAGGATGGAAAATTCAAATAAGAGAAGAAGAGAAATGATTCAGCCAGATCTGAAATGTAAATAAACCAAAAGGATACAATGACAAAAGGATTAAATTCTCAAAACCTTGTCAAGAGCAAAGAGAGCTAAATATAAGAGACCGGCTAAGGACAGAGAAACATGATTTCAGCTGGCACGGGAACCTTGGAAGAGAAGATATGAAATCCCTTCTTATAGTAGCAAAAGATATACAAATTTTCAACAGGCCAATATGACAAGTGTGAATGAAAATTACCAGATTTATCCTAAAACGCTAACTTGTAGAGAAGGACAGAACAGATATCGTGTCGTTTCAAACTAGAAAATCTCCTTGCACTGTTTAAAAAATAAATCTTTAGTGTTCGTTTCCATGCCTTGGTGGGAGGAGCAGTAGTGAAGTACAATAGAGAGGTTTAGTAACCCTCAAGAGTAACTCTTGCACGACTGGACGAAAGGCTCAGATAAGACAGCACTTAAGGATAGAATTGAGAAAAAAGACTATCTTTTTATAGACAGTTCAACATCTCATAGACAGATAGCTTCAAAATCCAAAACCATGTGATGCCCATAACTGATAAACAGACTGAATGTTTGCTGCCATTGATCTCCCCCTCTAATTTCTTTTCCACGAGATGAAGTCAGTGATATAAACTTATACTATGATACATGGGAATATGATGATTACTATTATACTCATTAAGCAAACAAAACAAAAAAGAAGATGCAGAAATTTTAAACAAAACAAATACGAGGTCACGGAACCAGAGTCATTAATCAACTGATCAACAGATAACAAACCCAAGTACGAAAAAAGAAACAAACAAAAGGAAGACAGACCGTATATCACAGGACAATTTATTTATTCTGAAATCCATAAGTCAACAACGGATATTAAGAAGCATCAATCTCAAATTAATGTTGATAGATTATAAGGATCCTATTTTAGCTTTATTATTTGTACGTCCTCTATCGAAGCTTGGACCAATTATACTTTGCGAAACTCATTCTACAAAAATAAATTTAAAAAAAAGAAGAAGGAAATATACCTTCGAAGCCAATTGAGAAAAGCTTCCCAGATACCCATGGCTGATGCTAGGAATCGGAAACGAGAGAAAAAAGAGAGAGATCTGTATAATATGTATAAGAATATATCAGTATAAAGAAAAAGGATCCCTCTCAGACATAACACAAATATCCTTTGGGTAACACTTCTTTTCCCTCAAATCAAATTACTCATAGGAGATACGGGACGAAATTATTATGGTAGGAGACAAATATTGATGACATTTAGCCCTTGAATCTACGTAGATTTACTAAATAGCCATTGTTATTGGCAGCTGTCAGATGAGTGCTGGGCCAATCCAGCTCATCGTATAAATCGGCCACTTAAGGAATAATGAATCATACTCACCAAGAGAAGCGCGTGACATTCACGATCAATGAAAATCTAAATCCATAGGCGAGGGGTGGTGCTTTATGCATGATTACTGGACGGTGGGCAGCCCCGGCACCTTTTAGTTGTGGACGCACGTTAAGCCAACACTTACAAACCCTAGGGTTGACGTGTCTGGTCTCCAACTTTTGATTGGTTAAATATGAAAAAATAACCGTATATGAAAAATATGGTTGAATAAAATATGGAAAGATAACTTGTTGCCTGACCGTTTTGATCAAAAAATTTATTTTTGTTTTTCTTAAGTAGTTTCAAAAGATAATGTGAAGAGTTGTGGTTTGTATGTGGCCAGATCAATTACGAAAAATGACATGACTCTAAGATTGATATTATTTAAATAAACATATTGTTTTAAATATTTATTATAAGAGGCTTTATTATCTTATTAAAATGTAAAAGTTAAATTAAGGAGAATAGTTTGGTAATTGTATTAGGTGAAAAATAGGCATGACATGTGGATTGACAATAAGGTGATAAGTGGCATTTATATTAGATTAGTAAAGAAGAATGATGAGGCATGGTTAAAACATCCACGTAATATTTTGGAGAAGGTACTGTATCTGCCAACTAGGAAAGAAGAAATAGGCACGAAAAGTATTAAAGGCCATAAAAAGGGGAAGATTCATGAACAATAACGAATATGGAAAGAGATCATCATTATCCCTGATTATGCGTGATTGCTTATTATTACTATAATCGTTACGAGTAACTTCAGTAACAACAATAAATGCAACTAATGTTAGTAAAGAGTATGAATTAAGGAAAATTATTATACATTTGTATCCTTATACAAAGGTCGTTACCTTATTTTGTATGATCATCTAAATACTCACAAAATATGCGATCAATCTATTATTTTTATATCATACTTGATTGGAGATTCTTGTTCACAATTCTTGGGAGAACACGACGATCATCAATAAGATTTCTTTCCTTCATTTATTATTTCAATTGTTTATTTTATTATCTTATTTTTGAAAAAGTGAAGTAAATTATTAGAGACCTGATTTTCTTTAATATTGACTTTGACCACAAATACTATTTTTTTGTTAAGCAAATTGGTTCCATTACTGGGAATATGATAATTTGTTCACTTTTCCTATTTATATCTTTAGCAACAAAGCATGTGTACTACTAACAAAATTGTTCAGATGGGTGAGAAAGTTCAAGAAAGATAACAAGGTGGAACCCCACCACACCATACACCCACAACAACTCCACAACGCTCACGAGACAGTTCAGCTGAAAGGTCTACTACTTGTAACGATTGACAACAAGTTGGTGAACAAGTCAACAAGTAGGATAATTTGAAGCAGATGATTGCACAACAAGTCGGTAAAGCTTTGCGTGCTTTTGCAAGTGGGTTTTCCCAATGTTGTGCAGACCCCTCCCCCTCCCCCGCCCCCACCAGTAAATACAAGTATAAAAAATCCTCGTTCAAGGCTTGATAACTCAAGAACTGAAAAAATACCAAACGAATCTGGAGAGGAAGGTCACGCACACGAAATACTCTAATTTGCAAAGTTTTGTACTAACCTTACAGAAACAGCTCAAGGAACAACTGAGTAGATACTGAAAAATATTCACAACATCCCTAGAAGCCGAGTGCGGCACCTTTGTCAATTCCTAAAAAATCAAGATGTTTGATATCCCTAAATACGATGGGACCACTGACTCACGGGATCATGTTACCGCATTTACCATAAGAGTTAAGAGCAATGACTTAACCAAGCAGGAAATTGAATCAGTCTTGGTGAAAAAATTTGGCGAGACCCTCACGAAAGGAGCATTAATGTGGTATTCACTCTTACCTGAAAATCCTTTTGACTCTTTCGTTGAGCTTGCAGATTCATTTATAAAAGCACATTCGGGATCCCAAAAAGTAGAAAAAAAGATGGAAGATATCTTCAAAGTAAATCAATAAAGCACGGAATTGCTCCGGGAATTCGTGGATAGATTTCAGCGAGAGAGGATGATGCTACCACGTGTACCTGATAACTGGGAAACTATGGCATTTGCAAGTAATCTGAATGAGAAAAGTTCAAAATCCACGAGAAGATTAAAAGGAAGCATGCGGGAGTTTCCTGCAACTACCTGGAATGACGTGTACAACAGATGTAAAACGAAGTTATGAATAAAAGAAGATACAGTTTCCCAGCAAAAAGGTAAAGGAAAGGCCTAGATCTAGACGTTCAGAGATAGAAAGGAGGTCTGGTAAGAACATGTACAAGCCTTATATGGGAGCTACGGGACAGGATTCCCCATCTAAACAAGAACATGCACGGTTTGATTCAAGATTGAGACAAAAGGAGATGAGTCTTCCCGATTTAAAAAGGAACGGGACATGGCCAGAAATAGTGATCCAAACTCTCGATCAAGAATAGGATATTAGAATTTTAACGTTAGTACATCAGATTTGGTAGTTATTCTAAGAGGATTGGGTGACAATGTGCGATGGCCGAGAGAGATGAGGTCAGATCCTAGTAAAAGAAGTTAGGAATTTTGGTGTGAGTTTCAAAATGACCATGGACATAGAACGACAGGTTGCAGGCTCCTACAAGAAGAAGTTGAATATATATTTAAGCAAGGCTACCTCACTGATCTTTTTAGTGAAAAGGAAAACAATCTTACATAAGAAATAGTCAAGAACCACCAAAACCACCGTCTCCATAAAGAATGGTAAATATTATAACCGGGGGTGAATAAGTCAATGGGGGTAACATACACGGCAGCAAAAAAAGACATCCAAAGTCATTGTTACCCATTGGAAACGGGTTCGTCAGGTTTTGGAAGGGGACATCATAGTGTTTGACGATGAAGACGCGGACGGCTTAATCATTTCTCATAATGATGCCCTGGCAATATCTTTACTTGTTCATGATACTAATATTAAATGAATTTTGATTGACCCAGGTAGTTTAGTGAATATCATATTACTGAGAGTATGAAAGAGATGCAAGCGAATAGTCAAATCATACTTAAGTCACGGTCATTATCTAGGTTCGATAATTCAAGTGTCATCACGGAAGGTGAAATCACATTGGCAACGTTCGCAGAAGGTTTCGTCAAAGACACTAAATTCCAAGTGGTAGATGCAGATATGACCTATAATATAATTTTAGGAAGGCCATGAATTCGTAATATGGATGTGGTCCCATCAACGTTGCAACATCAGGTAATTAAATTCCCGTCACAATGGAGAATTTGTCAAATCAGATGAGATCAACAAGCAACATGGGATATAAACTCAGTTGCAATCGCAAATGGAACTCTCAAGGAGGAAGATAAGAAATAGCAATTACAGAATTCAGTTGAGGATAATTTATTGCCCACCTCAACTGAAAATTCAAAGAATAAATCTGATATAGATTCAAGGCCCGATATTGATCCAAGATCAGGAGAAAAATGAGAATATCAAAACCACCACGGAGGAGCTCAAAGTTGTTATGTTATTCGTCCACTATCCTGACAAAAAATTTACGTTGAAACAAACTTGAGCTTGTAAATGAAAGGTAATTTAATTGAATTTTTATGTGCTAATGTCTATTTCTTTGCTTGGTCGCATTCAGACATGACAGGTATACCACCAGAATTAATGTCTCATAATCTGAATGAGGACCCATTGCACCCACCTGCCAAACAAAAGAAAAGGAAGCAATGAGCATTTGAAAATCAAGTAATCCATGACGAGGTATAAAATTGGCTCAATTAGAGAGGTAAATACCCTGACTGGTTAGCTAATACTGTTGTGGTCCCAAAAAAGAATGGGAAGTGGCGAGTATGTGTGAATTATACTGATTTAAGTAAAGCTTGCCGTAAATATTTATTTTCTTTACTGCATATAAATTCACTAACTGATTCTACCACATGTCATAAACTTTTAAGTTTTTAGACGCATATTCTGGTTATAATCCAATAAATATAGATCCTATAGATGAGGAAAAAAACTTTGTTTATTACTGACAATGGTACTTATTGTTATAAAGTTATGCCGTTCGGCTGAAAAAATGTTGGAGCAACGTACCAAAGAATTTCAAGAACACTTGGGAAAAATCATGGAGGTCTACATTGGCGACATGTTGGTTAAATTAGCACGAGCAAGGGACCATTTTCAGCACTTGAGTGAAACCTTCAAAATTCTCCGCTAGTATAACATGAAGTTAAACCCGGAAAAATGTGCCTTTGATGTCGCTTCAGGTAAGTTTCTAAGATTTCTTGTCTCTAACAGGGCATCGAAGTGAATCCCGCTCAAATAAAAAGGATTGGGGAAATACCTTATGTACTTATAAGCAAAAAAAGGTACAGAGGTTAACATATAGAGTAACAACTTTAGGGAGATTTATATCCATCTTCAGAAAAATGCTTTAAATTATTTTCAAAATTGAAAAGCAAAATCAATTTGAATGGATTGACGAATGTCAATAAGCTTTGAATGATTTGAAGTCGTACTTATCAAAATCGCCCTTGTTAGAAAAATCAAGGGAAAGAGAAAGATTACTTGTTTACCTGGCTGTATCAGAAGTGGCAGTAAGCGCAGTGCTGGAGCGTGAAGACAAGGGTAAGCAATCCCCAAGTTATTATGTTAGCAAATCCTTAGTAGTTTCTAAGAAACGGTATCCTCACTTAGAGAAACTTGCATTAATATTGATAATAGCATCAAGAAAGTTACGACCCTATTTTCAATGTCACCCTATTTTGTTATAACTGCTTCCCCTTAAGGAATATATTGCACAAGCAAGAGTTATTAGGGAGGTTAGCTAAATGGGATATAGAGCTTAATGAATATGATATTATCTATCGGCCTAGACTTGCCATAAAATCTCAGGTATTAGCAGATTTTGTTGCAGATTTCAGCTCGAACTTACTTCCTGAAGCCGAAAAAGAGGTACGAGTATTTATCGGGTCTAACTTGGGGACTTGGACCTTATATGCAGATGGGTCTTCAAATGTAAAAGGAGTAGGTTTGGGAATTATTTTAATTTCACCTTTGGGAGAGATTATAATACAAGCAATAAAGTGTTATCCAATTACTAACAAGGAGGCAGAGTATAAAGCCGTGATTATAGGCTTGGAACTCGCAAAAGAACTTGGAATTGAACAAATCGGAATAAAAAATGACTTGCAGCTGGTAGTAAATCAAATGCAAGGGAATTACGTGGCAAGGGAGACGCGAATGCAGCAATGCCTGGACAAGGAACGAGAGTTACTAAGGCAGTTCCAGATGGGGAAAGCTATCCAAATACTCAGGGAAGAAAACGCAGAAGCCGATGCTTTAGCAAATCTAGGATCCGTGGCTGATGTGTCAAATGCATAAAAGAATATTGTGGTGCATTTGTTTCATTCAGCCCTCGATCAAACCAAAAATGAGGTAAAATTCAATAACTAAACTTGAGTTGGAGAAACAAATTTGTAAATTACTTGCAGAATGGAATTTTACCCGAGGATAAGAAGAAATCCCAATTGTTGCGAATGAAAACTTCTCTGTATTGCCTGATATAAGGAAATTTGCATCGCAAAATGTTTGGAGGACCCTTAGCACGGTGCCTTGAATATGTGATGCGAGAAGTGCATGAAGGACATTGTGGTAATTTTGCAGAGAAAGATCGTTGATGAAAATAATAATAAGAGCAAGGTATTATTGGCCAAAAATGGAGGGAGAAGTGGAAACTTTTGTAACACGGTGCCATAAGTGTCAATGTTATACAAAGACTATGCATCGACCAACAGAGTTTCTCCATTCAATAATATCATCGTGGCCATTTATGAAGTGGGAGATGGATATCAGAGGTCTTTTACCTCAAGCACCTGGAAAGGTACAATTTTTATTTATTTTAACCGATTATTTTTCAAAGTGGGTAGAAGCAGATGCCTTCAAACAGGTATGAGAAAAGGAAGTTATCCACTTCATTTGGAGAAATATAATATGTCAGTTTGGAGTCCCAAAGGAAATCGTTTTCGATAATGGGCCGCAGTTTGTAGGTGCGAAGGTTACTGATTTTTTTAGAAGTTGGAAAATTAAACACATTACGTCGGCACCTTATTATCCCGTAGCTAATGGACAAGCCATCATTATCAACAATATAAAGAGGCTATTAGAAGAATCAAAAGGCATGTGGCCTGAAGCACTACCTAAGGTGCTATGGGCTACAACGGTAAAAATAAATACGGGAGAAACACCATTCTCGCTTGTTTATGTAATTGAGGCCTTAATTCCAGTAGAAATAGAAGAACCGAGTACAAGGTACATGCATGCAAATGAAGCATCAAATGAGGAAGAACTCCGTACAAATTTAGATTTGACGAAAGAGAGTAGGGAGGAAACCTTGGTTCGGACGACAGCACAAAAACTGAGGATTGAACGATATTACAACAGGAAGTCAAACCTGAGATATTTTAAGATTGGGGACTTTGTCCTTAAGAAGGTGTTCGATAAACACACACGGAAAATGCAGGAAAATTAAGTCCAAATTGGGAAGGCCCATATCGGGCTAAAGGTACTGTTGGAAAGGGTGCATATGAATTGGAGACAACGAACGACAAGGTGTTACCATCCCATTGGAATGCAGTTTACTTGAAGAAATATTACTTCTAAGAAAGAAAGTACCCATGGTCAGGTATCCTAAAAGTTCATTTTTACTTTGTTCATTTAAGTTTTACTAACCATTTTATATGATAAGCAAAAACCTAGCTCGTACCATATGATGACATTAAATCCGAAAGACATGCGGAATACTTAATTATTCCCGATCTAGGTTACAATAATTCTGATGGAAAGGATTAAGCAATCATCATCTAAAAAGTTACCTCCGAATCCCGTTTGTATTTTTTTTCACAAAAAGGACCATAGAAAGGAGTTAATATAGGATGATATGGCAAGTAAAAATTACGTGCTCACAACTGCCCCTCTTTGCTCGGAAACACGAAGAGTTTTCGGGCAAAGACAAAGTGAGCATCAATAAATGACTTTTACCCGTTCATATGTTCCATTGTGAAGCGTTTTTTAAAAGTTTGACCGAACCCTGCTTCAAAGGTTGCCTACATATCCTTGGCTATAAAGGAATCAGGTCAGCGTAGTTCTGGAGTTTTTTGGTAGCTGGGACTACCGAGTAACTGTAGTTTCACTGCGGTTGCTGCTGTTACTGCTGCTGGTCTCCTTATTATACCCAAGTACAAAACGAAGGACTAACTAAAACCTATCAGCTGCTAAATTACAAGATTCCTATCTAGGACTTGGTCTTGAGTCTTGATATTTTGCTGACTCTGACTTGGATCCTGATGCTTGTTCGTCGCAGGTGCTGGTTTTGTCTTATCGTTCCTCGGATCAAAGCAGGATATACTGGACATATGACTTCAATCTCGTCCTGAATAGTCCACATCTTCCCCGTTTGTGCACTTTTTGGATTCAATCTTCTCTTTCTTCTTTTTGTTTTGTTATTTTTGATCGAAACTTCTTCTTTTGGTCGTCTCGGGTTCCAACGTCCTAGAAACGTAATCTGCACAAAAATCAAAACAAACGAACGAAATTTCTGCCCCAGTTTTCACTAGGAAGATTTCGTGAGTTATTGTAACGAACTCTATGCTACTTCATTATTGAAAGCAATGAAAAGCCGCGACTGGTGCACCCGGAATTATTACTGACTAGGGAGTGGATACCCTATATCTCAAAGCAAGATCAACTAGGGGTTGGGAGCCCTATTTTGTAAAATAAAATCAACTAGTGATTGTGTACCCTATGTTGGATTGAAATCAACCAGGGAGTGTATACCCTTGATTGGAAAAGAAATCATCAACCGGGAAGTGTATACCCTTGATTGGAAAAGAAATCATCAACCAGGGAGTGTATACCCTTGATTGGAAAAGAAATCATCAACCAGGGAGTGTATACCCTTGATTGGCATCGACTACGGGAGTGTATACCCTGCGTCAGGAAAAGAAATCGACCAGGGAGTGTATACCCTTGATTGGAAAATAAATCATCAACCAGGGAGTGTATACCCTTGATTGGCATCGACTACGGGAGCGTATACCCTGCGTCGGGAAAAGAAATCAACCAGGAAGTGTATACCCTTGATTGGAAAAGAAATCATTAACCATGGAGTGTATACCCTTGATTGGCATCGACTACGGGAGTGTATACCCTGCGTCAGGAAAAGAAATCAACCAGGGAGTGTATACCCTTGATTGGAAAAGAAATCATCAACCAGGGAGTGTATACCCTTGATTGGCATCGACTACGGGAGTGTATACTCTGCGTCGAGAAAAGAAATCAACCAGGAAGTGTATACCCTTGATTGGAAAAGAAATCATCAACTAGGGAGTGTATACCCTTGATTGGCATCGACTACGGGAGTGTATACTCTGCGTCGAGAAAAGAGATCAACCAGGAAGTGTATACCCTTGATTGGAAAAGAAATCATCAACTAGGGAGTGTATACCCTTGATTGGCATCGACTACGGGAGTGTATACCCTGCGTCAGGAACATGTGTGGTTGGGGATTGGGGGCCTTATACTGCTTTGGGTCATTTTCAACTTCAATTCTTCTCTCTTTTATTTTTCTTTTCTTTCTTTATTTATCTTTTTTTTATGCATGCGGAAAAAGATTTCTTGGAGGAAACTTCCCTTTCTTTGGAGTTAATGCTGCAGAGCTCCTTCTAGCCCTTGCGCAATTTCTTTTGGTTGCACCTGCTTGTTGCATGGTTGCTTTCGACGGTGGTTGGTTTTGCGACCTTGATTTTCAAATAACAATTCGTTAGTTTGAGACGGTGGTTGGTTTTGCGGCCTTGATTTTCAACTGCTTGATCTCAGTACTTTTGATAATATCTCAACCACTTGCTTGCTCGCTTGCTGTGGATTGGGTTTCATCTCTAATCCCGGGGACCTTGGCTTTCCAGATTTTACCATGGCGATCGGTCACGTGGGACCCAACACTTTATTTTGCCTTTATAGGCCTTTTACTTGTTTTTTCTTTTGGATTTCCAGAGTATCGGGGGGAGTTTTGGCCCCTCAAATTCTGCTGCGGCGGTTAGTCGTGTGGGACTTAACCTTTCGAATTTTACTTCGCCTTTATCGGCCTTCCATTTCTGATTTTTCCCTCGTCTTTAATTTAAAGCACCTCGAATGCTTTTCCGAATTTGCCGGGAGGGTTAGTCACGTGGGAATTAACCTTTCACTTCAATTTCCTTCATAGGCATTTTGATTTGATCTTCTCCTTTCAAGAGTTGTGTTTACAACATCGGCCATTGTGGCCAGCCGAGATCGACTCGATGCCCCTGACGAGGCTGGGTGCCTTTTGCAGATTGATCCGTGTCAAATGAGAGCCCTGTAAATCAGTCTTGCCATCCTTTCTCTGCCTTAGTTTCGGGACAGAGCTAGACCGAAAGGGATATAAAAGAAGAATAAACGACAGAATGGACAATGAATTTAAACAAAAGGTGTCTATTTCGGGGAAAGGAAAGAAGGAATTATCTGGAGTGCATGCGGACTTTAATGAACATGACATGCCCTTTGGACTGGATGCATGATCCGTGTAAACCGCCTGACTCTCAAAAATTCATCACAACTATTACCTCGAGATTGAGAAACCTTGCCCTGGACTGCGTCCATGTCAGTGACCCATTATCCTTTTCGATCAGTGGCGCCCTTTGCGGGTTTTCACCAACTAACCTCTCTCATTTCTCTTCTCACCATCGCCTTGTAGTGCTCTTTGCGAGTTTTCACTAACAAGTCTCTCTCATTTTTAATTTCTCTGCTTACCGTCGCTTCACGGTTCCCGTGTGGGTTTTCACCAATGAGACTCTCTCATTTTAATTTCCCTCATTTGCTTGTATTTGGATCCAAACAAATTGTATCCTCCAATTTTGGACATCTTTGCTGATTGATCGGAAGGACTTGGACAGGGTTTTTGGTGAAAAGAATTTGTGTTGAATTACAACTTTGGAACCTTTAAGGCGACACATCACCGAATATTAACACTTGCCCCATCTTAAACTCTTGGGGAAATGTGGATTTTTATTTTGGTGTGACTGAACCCCAGGGAGAGACTGCCTACGTATCCTTTCGGAATCAAGTCAAACGTAGTTCAGGGAACTTTTGTTTTTGTTTTTGTTTTTGATTTTTATTTTGTTTGTTGTTTTTTTTTCTTTTTGCTTTCTTTGTTCTCTTTTTTTTTCAACTCATTTTCATATTTTTTTTTCAATAACACTTTCGAGTTCCAAAGAGGGTAATCGAAGAAGAGCAACCGGCTCAAAGGGTTTGCAAAAAGGGTTAATGGTGTTTGGGTAGCGAGAATAAAAGCCTTCGTCACCTCAGTCGGAGAACATTTGATATTACACGGAGGATCAAAAGTAGTACCTTTTGACGGCATCTGCATTGACAGCCGTTTCGGGGTCATTTCCTTCGATGTCCCCTAGGTATAACGCTCCTTTTGGTAGCAATTTCCTTATGACGTATGGCCCTTTCCAGTTCGGGGCGAATTTTCCTTTCGCCTCTTCGTGGTGCGGGAGGATGCGTCTTAAGACAAGTTGCGCCACTTCGAAGTTCCTAGGTCGCACTTTCTTGTTGTAAGCGCGGTCCATTCTTTGCTGGTATAATTGTCCGTGGCACACTGCGGCCATCCTTTTCTCATCAATCAAAGTTAATTGCTCCAGTCGGGTCTTGACCCACTAATTGTCCTCAATTCCTGCTTCGACAATAATCTGAAGGGAAGGAATTTTGACTTCTGCGAGTATTACGACTTCAGTGCCATAAACTAATAGGTAAGGGGTAGCTCCAACCGACGTGCGCACGGTCGTGTGATATCCCAACAATGCAAAAGGCAGCTTTTCGTGCCATTTCCTGGATGTTTGAATCATTTTCCTGAGAATTTTCTTAATGTTTTTGTTTGTTGCTTCAACGACACCATTGTCTTTGGGCCGGTAAGGGGTCGAGTTGCGGTGTGTGATCTAGAACTGTTCATATACCTCCCTCATGAAGTTACTGTTCAGATTCGCTGCATTGTCGGTAATGATAGTTTTGGGATACCAAAATGACATATAATATTAGCATGCACGAAATCCACCACCGCTTTCTTAGTGACAACTTTGATTGTGACGGCCTCGACCCAATTTCTGAAATAGTCGATAGAAACCAAAATGAATCTGTGCCCATTTGAGGCCCTTGGCTCGATTGGCCCAATGGCATCCATTCCCCAGGAAACAAACGGCCAGGGTGCTGACATAGGATGCAGTTCCGATGGTGGTGCATGGATTAAGTCGTCGTGTATTTGACACTTATGGCACTTCCGGACGAAACCAAAACAATCTTTCTCCATGGTCATCCAATAATATCCAGCCCGCAAGATTTTCTTTACGAGGGCGTACCCATTCATGTGGGGACCGCATACTCCTGAATGCACCTCGCTCATAATCCTTTCGGCTTCTTTTGCGTCTACGCATCTTAATAGATTTAGATCGGGAGTCCTTTTAGTACTTCCCCACTTAGGAAGAAACTGCTGGCGAGCCTTCGGATGGTTCTCTTTTGGTCTCCGTTGGCCTGCTCTGGATATTCTTTTGTCTTCAAAAATCTTTTAAAATCATAATACCATGGTTGGACATCGGGTTCTACTTCGACCGTGTTGCAATAACCATGTTTTTCCTTGATTTGGATTTCCAATGGGTCTATATGAACATTACCCCGATATGGCAGCATTGCAGCTAGGTTGGCCAGTGCATCGGCTAATTCATTGTGGCACCGAGGAATATATCTGAACTCGACGGCTCTGAATCGCTTACTAAGATCCTCCACATGCTGTCTGTAGGGAAGGAGCTTAACATCTCGAGTTTCCCACTCTCCCTGAGCCTGCTTAATGATCAAATCGGAGTCCCCCATGATCAATAACTCTTCTACATCCATGTCAATGGCCATGTTCATGCCCATTATACAAGCTTCATATACAACAATATTGTTTGTGCAGAAGAAACGGAGGCGGTCCGTGGCGGGTAGTGTTGTCCTATGGGTGAAATCATGATTTCCCCTATCCCAATACCTTTTGCATTGGCTGCTCCGTCTAAGAACATTTTCCAGGCGTCAGCGCCTTCCGAGATTACTTCGACGGAATTGACTTCTTCATCCGGAAAATAAGTGCTCAAGGGTTGATATTCATCATCAACCGGATTTTCAGCTAGATGATCAGCCAATGCTTGGGCTTTCATTGTTGTGCGAGTGACATAGACAATGTCGAATTCTGTGANAAGAACATTTTCCAGGTGTCAGCGCCTTCCGAGATTACTTCGACGGAATTGACTTCTTCATCCGGAAAATAAGTGCTCAAGGGTTGATATTCATCATCAACCGGATTTTCAGCTAGATGATCGGCCAATGCTTGAGCTTTCATAGCTGTGCGAGTGACATAGACAATATCGAATTCTGTGAGCAAGATTTGCCATTTTGCTAATCTCCCGGTGGGCATTGGCTTTTGGAATATGTACTTCAAAGGATCCAGCCTCGTGATGAGGTAGGTGGTATAAGCCAACAAATAATGTCGGAGCTTCTGAGCAACCCAAGTTAGAGCGCAACAAGTCCTTTCTAACTGAGAATACTTGGCCTCGTAGCTTATGAACTTCTTGCTTAAGTAATATATGGCCTGCTCTTTCTTCCCGGTTGCATCGTGTTGCCCGGGAACACACCCAAAGGAATTCTCTAGCACTGTCAGGTATAGGAACAAAGGTTTCCCTGGTTCTGGTGGGACTAACACTGGAGGATTTGACAGATATTCTTTCATCTTGTCGCAAGCGTCCTGGCACTCGTCTGTCCATTTGATGGCTGCATTTTTTTTTTCCAGCAGCTTGAATATAGGCTCGCATGTGGATGTCAATTGAGTGATGAACCTGCTGATGTAATTCAACCTACCCAGCAGACTCATGACTTCCTTCCTGGTTCTTGGGGGTGGAAGATCCCGAATAGATTTTATCTTTGTCGGGTCTAGCTCGATGCCCCGTAGACTGACTATAACTCCCAGTAATTTTCCGGATGGAACTCCGAAAGCGCATTTGGCTGGGTTTAATTTCAAATCATATTTGCGCAGGCATTCAAAGAATTTCCTCAAATGCTGCACATGGTCACTTTGGGTTCTGGACTTAATGATCACATCATCCACGTACACCTCAATCTCCTGATGCATCATGTCGTGGAATATGGCGGTGATGGCCCTCATATAAGTTGCCCCTGCGTTCTTTAAACCAAATGGCATGACCCGGTAACAGTATGTTCCCCAGGGTGTAGTGAAGGCTGTCTTTTCCACATCCTCTTCATCCATCAACACCTGGTGATATCCGGCATAACAATCGACAAAAGACTGTACCTCATGTTTGGCACAATTGTCAACTAGGATATGTATGTTTGGCAGTGGAAAACTATCTTTGGGACTTGCTTTATTCAGATCTCGGTAGTCGACACATACTCAGAACCTTCCGTCCTTTTTAGGCACCGGAACCACATTGGCCAGACAGGTGGTGTATTGGACCACTCGGATTACTCCAGCCTTTAGTTGTTTAGCGACCTCTTCTTTGATCTTGTCACTCATGTCTATTTTAAATTTCCTCTGCTTTTGTTGAACATGTGGATGACCGGGGTAGGTTGGCAATTTGTGTACCACCAACTCCATACTTAGTCCGGGCATGTCGTTGTAGGACCAAGCAAACACGTCTTTGAATTCAAATATGAGTTGAATCAAGGCGTCCCTAGTCCTTTCATCCACGTGGACGCTTATCATGGTTTCTCGAATCTCCTCATCATTGCCCAAGTTAACGTGTTCTGTTTCGTTTAAGTTTGGCTTAGGCTTATTCTCGAATTGTTCCAATTCTCAATTTATTTCTCTAAAAGCCTCTTCTTCGTCATATTCCGGTTCTTGATTCATTATTTCAAGGTTAGACGGCGTATTAAGATCAGAGCATGAAGTCCGCAAGCATGTCATGTTTTTTAAGGCCGCATTATTAGGACTGAAAAAATAAGAAAAGTAAACAACAATCAGAAAGAATAATAGACGACAAAATTTTGATTTCATTTCATTGAATTTTAACACAGGAGGGTTCACATCGGAATTTAAAAAGCAATAAATCAAAAACACTTGAGTTACACCCTGAAATAACTCATAGTGCAGAAAGGACGGCAAAAGCTGAACTACCGGGACTCCCTCCTGACGGGGAATGAAGTAGCCTTCCAGTTTTTCAACTTGGCATCAAGCCCCATATACTGCACTTCGACAGTGCTGGAGCCTTCTCCTGGTTGGACCAGATGGGCTTCATACAACATTTGTCTCATTGCTTCGCATATTTCTTCGATTTCTTCGGTCGTGAAAGCCTCTTCCTCTTCCTCCACGTATTTTGGCTTGACAAATGATGCGGTGATGTGTGGGATCGGCGAGGCAATACCCAACCATTTTTCTTACGTTGGTCAGCCCATTGCTCATCATCGGGAGTAGCTTGAAACCCTATGCCAAAGAACTTTTTATTGGTAGGCAAGGTGATAGGTTCTTAGTGCCTTGCAAGGACACCCCGAGCCCTTTTCCAGGTGTGTAACCATGTTTAATCATGTCATTAGCGATCATAATTGATGTGTTTGATAGGAAGGGTTGAGGGCACGAGGTTCCTTCCTCATGCTGGTCCGCAACCACAATCTCGAAAGCCTGATAGACTATGTGCTCGCTGCCTTCTCTTTCTTCCAGGCAGGGGACTGATGGGTCCCTGTAAATAGATTGCTCGTCCTCTCCATGGACCACAATTTCCTGGTCTTCATATTCGAACTTAACCTTCTGGTGGAGAGTAGATGGCACTGCCCCTGCTGCATGGATCCAAGGCCTTCCCAGGAGATAATTTTAGGAATTATCTATATCCATGACCTGGAATGTCACTTCAAAATCTACAGGGTCGATTTTCAAGACCAAATCAATCTCCCCGATCGTGTCTCTCTTGATACCATCGAATGTGCGGACACGCACATTGTTGGACCTAATTCTCTTAGTCCCGATCTCCATTCTTTGTAGGGTCGAGAGAGGTTAAATATCAACCCCAGATCCGCCGTCCATCATAACCCTTTTCACATAGTAACCTTCACATTTAACAGTTAGGTGGAGAGCTTTGTTTTGGTCAGCCCCTTCTGGGGGCAAGTCATTCTTGCTAAATGAGATCCGGTTGATTTTGAAAAATTGCTCTGACATTCTTTCCATTTGCTCAACTGTGGTCTCGGCCGGAACGTATGCTTCGTTAAGTGTTTTGATCAGGATTTTCTGATGCTCGTTTGAATTTACCAGCAAGGATAGAAGTGAGACCTGAGTGGGGGACTTTCTGAGCTCCTCAATTATGGCGTATTCAGCGGTTTTCATATTCTTGAAGAATTCTTCTGCCTGTCAGGAACTGATCGACTTTTTATGCGGAAAGTGTTTCTGCTTGCTTTTGTTCAGTTCTTCCAGGTCGAGGTATTTCTCTGATGAGTTTATATCGCCTGTTTCCCAAGTAATTTCTTTCCCTTTGTACGTCACCACCGTCTTGTGGTAATTCCAGGGGATGGCAGTAGTATTCTTCATGGGAGTTTGCGACGCGCGGCTAATAACCACGGGCTCATTCAGCCTTGGTGAAATTATTTGCCCCCGCGCCACATACGTCCCTTTCGGCACGTACATTTTTGGGCCGTTCATTATTGCCTTGTTGAATTGTAACCTTCTGGGAGGGCTCAACACACTTTGTTCCTTCCTGGGTGCCTTGGGGATGTAAAGAACAACGTCTTTAGATGGACCCCTATTTGTTTCGGTCTCAGCCTTCTCCGTGACCTGGGGGACGGGGTTACTTTTCTTCATCTCTTTGACTGGTTTGGATGTCGCCTTGGCTTTCTTTCCACATCTGCGATGGCGATGATGGCCTTTAGAGCTGGATCAAAATCCTGGTCCTCGCAAATCATGCCGATGACGGGCCCATGATTGTGAGTGGGCAGTGGATTGTTCGTCACATTGGGAGCTTCTTCGTCCCTTAACACCACTTTATTTTGTTCTATAAGACTTTCCACGTCTCTTTTCAGGGTCCAACACTCCTCCGTGTCATGTCCTCCTGCTCCGGAATGGTAGGCACAATTGGTTCCCGGCTTGTATGAGGTTGATGCTGGGTTTTTCCAGGTCGGAGGTACGGGTTGTAGAAGCCCCCTTTGGACTAATTTTGGGAAGAGGCTTGAATACAGCTCCCCGATAGGAGTGAAGTTGGGTCTCCTTGGTAGTTCACGGGGATAGGTGTTGTACAGGTAGTTTTGAGGAGGGCGTGGATTATATGGAGCTGGGGGAGGATGGTTGTTTCTCGGAGGTGGAGCTCTATTCTGATTGTATTATTATTGCAGCCTAGGATGTGGATGAGCGTTCTATACCGCATAGGGAAGAGGGGGTGTGGTGTAAGCTGCATCTTGGTGAGGATAGTAATGTTGGGAAGCTTTGGGAAATGGACGTGGGTATTGTCGAGGCTTCCTGATATCGGAAACCATCATGGCCCCTTATTCTTTCTTTTTTCTGTTGGCTGCGCTCCCGGATCCGCTTTGGATGGCCTGAGAGGTTGCTCTTATGGCAGATTGGCTCAGGATACGACTAGTTTTTAGACCATTTTTCACCATTTCTCCAATTTTGATTGCTTTCGCAAATGGTTTGCCCATGGCGGACATCATATTTTGGAAGTAATCAACTTCCTGTGCTTGTATAAAGACACTGACCATTTCAACCTCATCCATCGGAGGTTTGACCCTGGAGGCCTGCTCGCGCCATTTGATGGCGTACTCTCTGAAACTCTCTGAGGGTTTCTTTTTGAGGTTGGATAATGAGTTCCTATCGGGAGTGATGTCCACATTGTATTGGAATTGTCGGACAAAGTCTCGTGCCAGGTCATCCCATATGTGCCAGCGGGATATATCCTGGTCCATGTACCATTTTGATGCAATCCCCATCAAGCTTTCTCCAAAATATGCCATGAGAAGTTCATCTTTCCCACCTTCTCCCCGGAGCTGGTTGTAGTACCTTTTCAGATGAGCTATGGGGTCCCCATGTTCGTCATATTTTTCGAACTTGGGGGTTTTAAACCCAAGAGGCAAGTGGACGTGCGGGAACATGCACAAATCTGCATAGGAGACGCTTTTCTGCCCGCTCAACCCCTGTATATTCTTGAGGCTCTGCTCAATACTCTTCATTTTCTGGGCCATTTATTCATGCTCTGGGCTTTTCTTATCTTGTCCCAAAGTGACCTCAAGCTGATTTTGTTGGGGGTATGCATTGGGGGTAACATGAGTGATATCCAGATGGACAGACGGTGTTTGGAATGTGAATGTTGGCAGCTCGAAACTTGGCCCAGAGATAGTCGGCGGAGCCGTGGCAGTTATTGGTGGTGCGGTGAAGATGTTGGAAGACACATCAGAAAATAGGGCCTGGGGGCGAACCTCAGAAGGCGTTCCGGCAAAATGAGCCGACATAGTTGGATATCCAAACGGCGTGGCTGGATAGCTTATGGGGATGTTGGATGTCCCGCCTGCCCTGGGGATTATCTCTGGGAAACCCGGGATGGTACTGGGTGGTTCCCTACCATTGGACCATGCGTCCCACAGTTCCTGCATGCAACAACACAGAGTCCTATTTTCTTCAGCTGTTGCTGACTCAGATGTTGGGATGGCTGGATTTAGGTCTTCCACAGAAGAGTTGACGATTGGCAAGTGACTTTCAGACGTCATTTCTATGCTCCCTTTTGATCTAGTGAAGTAAGGATGGGAAGCCAGGTTACCGCAAAACCAACCACCTAAAAATACCTTTAAGATCGAACCAACAAAATGTTAGGTTGAAACATTTATCACATAGGCAATCACACGTTTGGGGTATGCAATGTACCTAAGCAATTAAATTCCTTTCTATATGTTTTTGCAATAGTTGTGTATTTCATCCCGACCTTATTTCTGGGTTTTGAACTTTTCTTTCCTTTGTTATTATTTTCGATTTTTATTCCTCCCTCGATTTTCTTTCTTATGGTTATGATCGAATCCTATGTGGATTGCCTACGTATCACGGTGCCGCGTGAATCAGATCATCGCGTAGTTCATGCGATAAATACCAAAGGACATAAACATTTTCGAATTTTCATTCATTAGGAAAAAACTTTCAGCTTTCATTCATTACAAATACTCCGACATATTTTCTTGGGAATTTTAAAGAAACTACAAAGACTTAAAGTAGACTCAAACAGGAAAATGAAATACAGACTCGAAAAGGACATCAAGAATACATAAGTGCCTCTACTGCTCCAGGGGCCCGTGGTACATCATTTGGTCTTGCCACGGGCCTACGTACCAAACCTTGCTGGAGGCGGCGTAGGTCGTCCATTATCCTATGGACGAATATCATTACCGCCGAGAAGAAGGTGGTCTGAGTCATATATTCACACTCTTGGAATTTTGTGCCAATATAATCCGCAATTTCTCTGACCCTCTGTCTGATGAAGCCCTTTTCCTGGAGTAAGCGCCCGATCTGTTGAGACCTAGCCTCTAGAACCTGGGCATCCTTATGATTCTTTTCTTGCAATTGTTGCAAGCCTCCCTCCAACTGAGCCATCATGGTATAGCATTGTTCCCTAAATGCCTTGAACCTTTTTGCCTGTTTGGCCATTTCGTTCTCGAGGATGGCCACCCTTTCCTTCAAGTCTGTGGCTTCTTGGTCATATTTCCTTTTCAGTCTCTGGACAAACTCTGTTCTTTCCTCTGCACTTCTTGTTAAACTTGCCCGAACTCCGACCAGTTCTTCTTCAGCTTTTTCTAGATCATTCCCATAGCTGCAAACTCTATGCCTCAGACTGTTGATAAGCCTTTCATCAGTCCTGCTTCTCTCTGGGTTCTCAACAACTATTTTCAATTTCTGTATCTGGGCCCGGAGAGCTGCATTTTCTTGGGTTAACCTATTTTTCTCCCCTTCAATTGTGGCGGTTTGCAGAATGTTTTCAAATTTGATTTCCCTAATCTGGGCTTCCGACTTGCTTATGGTAGCTTGGTAGTTATTTTCCTTTTCTAACCAAGCCCAGTGCTCTTGTGTTTGCTAGGTGAATTGTTGCACCTGGGGTCTCTTTGCGGGCCGTTATTTCTCTTGATGCTCTCTGCCTCTTATGCCATACCAAGAAGTGTAGTCGGGCTCCACTTCCCCCTTAGATAAACTTCTCACCTGAGTTTGAGGTTCTAAAAACCTGCACTAGTTCCAGATTTGACGGACCCTGCCTTCAGAAAATGCGGCTCTCGGGCATAACTCAATGGCTTGTTGGCTTAAGTCCTCGTCATAGGGAACACCCTGTTGTCTTCCCAACTGGCGCAAGACCCGGCGTGGGCCATATGGCTAAATGCTTCGTAGGACCATTAACAGAAGATAGCAAACCTCAGCAAACATATTGAATAACCTCGCCGACAGGGAGCCACCCGAACGTCCACTCAATTTAGTCGGCAGTCAATGAACTCAAGCATGAGTGCCAGGTTTCCGTGCCCTCAGGAAATTTGTGGCCTTTTACCCGGTACCATGTTCCTCGATGCAATTCAAACTGGTTAAGTCGTAGTTCATGTAGCCTGGGCGGTGATAGAGGTGCTCGATCAACCAGATTTGTAGAAGCAGGTTGCACCCCTCAAAGAACTTTCCCCCAGATTGGCAAACTGTTAGAGCATGGTAAATTTTGGCTAAGACCATCGGTATAAGTGTGCCATTGGATTTTTTCATCATGAAATCTGCCATTCCCACAAGCCCGATATCTATTTACCCGTCACTTCTTGGGCAAATCAAGGTTCCCAAGAACGGTACCACAAAAGCTAGCCCCCGACGGGCTTCCCATTTAGCCTGATCTTTGTGAGTTAGACTAGTGTTGTCAGCCTCATAACCTCGGGGATCTCCATAACGACTGTAAAGAAAATAAAAAGTGCAGACACCTTCGGACAGGTGTGGGTCTTGGACGTCCCGACTAATGCTCAACAGATCCAAGAACTTGTGTAGAGTCACCGCCCTGGGTGCCACTGGGTACCGACTTCTAAGATTGTCATTGAGACCAGCATACCCCGCTATTTCCTCTAGCGTGGGTGTCAACTCAAAGTCTGAAAAGTGGAACACGTTGAGGGAGGGATCCCAAAACGATACTAGAGCCTCGACGATGTCCAACCTTGGCTTGATTTTAGAAGACCAGTAAGTCCGCCTAAGGCTTTCATAGCAGACTTTCTACTATCTTTCCCCAAGTAGCTCCACCACATATGGAGTCCTAAAGGGATTTCCTCGACGGACCTGAAGGGAATGTTTTCAACTGTATTCATCATGCACATTCGTTTTTGATTAAAACCACAAAATTTTTGAAAAGTGTTATTTTTGCACAGGGTTTTGTAATGGACCATTTTTGCGAATACGGCCCTTCGATGCTTCGGGCAGGAAGTTTTTAAGGTTGTGTTCACAAATTGGGTCGAAATTTAAAGACAAACCACAGGCGGCCACTTTTGCAAAAACGGTCTTCCGGTGCCCCATTTGGGCAATCAGGCTATAATGGCGTCACTTAATTTTATTTCGGACTATATCCTTTGATTTTGAAAAATAAATTTGGACCCGATGAGGGTTACCTACGTATCCCACACCGGTGAGAATCAAACAACGCGTAGTTCGGGAAAAATCTTGATTGGTTAAAAATATATACCTACTTACTTTGTTTTGGAATATTATTTTCCTTCTTCATTTTTCAGAAAATTTTGGCAGAGTTTCGGGATATTTCAAATACGGAGATTTTCAAAACAAGGTGAATTTTCTACTCTACCTCACTCTTGGTTTTTTTCTGTTTGTTTTTTTTTAGCCGGTCAACACACAAGCCGAAATAAATAAATGCATACATAGCAGGTAAGATGCATCAGGATAGTCTTTCATTTCGGGTACACCTGTCCTAGACGGACCCCATCCCTGTGTTGAGTCCCCTAAGTCAAATGCACATGATGCAAATAAGCGTTCCTACTAGGGATCCAGCATGAGATTTTGTTATTCTAGGTTTGAATCCTGGGGTTTTGTTCTAGACAAGGCTTACTCGAGCGGACAGCTCGAGCCGAGGTCGGGGCAGCGTGCCGGGAATACAGAAGCTTCACCGGCTTTGCAACTTGTCCGTACCTCATTCTGAAATTTGGATATGACTCTAACAGAAAAGAAGTCACACGAAGTGCACACTTCCCAGATGATTTAGAAGACTCAGAGAGAAAGGGGTTTCGGCACAATTTATATACAGTTCAGATAATATCAAAGCGGTAAAGAAAAGAAACATTTAGCACATTAGGTTTAAACATGTAAAAATCAGGTAATAATGAAAGCCAAATATAGCAGCTATTCTAAGATCGAATTCTTGAACCCTGAACCAGAGATTCTGGGTTCAACATATCCCCAGCAGAGTCGCCAGAGCTGTCACACCTCCTTTTTCACCCGGTAAGGGTGGGATAAGGGAGTTTTTCCAATTAAAGTGACATTATTCGAATTTGGGATTATTTATTTAAATTCAGAGTCGCCACCCGGATTTTTTACGGTGTTACGCGACACCATTTATTTTAATATCCCAAATCGAGGAAATTTTTGACTCTGTTTTAAAAATGTCTGCGAACAGAAATCCGAGCAAGGAATTATGTTAACCCGGGAGAAGGTGTTAGGTATTCCCGGATTCCGTGGTACTAGCACGGTCGCTTAGATATTAATATTTGGCCTAATTATCTAATCATTTACATATTTTGAACCTATTGTGCTTTTTAACCTTTTTAAATTTTTAGCCGCTTTTAATATTTATGGATTTATCTTGAAACAAGTCACGATGGCGTGCACTATTTGTTTTTGGACATATTACAATTACGCCACATGAAATGCACCCCAATTGCAACACGCGATTTTAATATAATTTGAAGTTGAAGACGGGGACATGAGTTATCGCACCCGAGAGTAGATTACATAGTCAAGACTATGGTCGTGACGACTTATAGTGCCTATTTGAGGCGATGTTTGATTATTCTTTATGTTTTCTATTTGAAGGAACATTTTAGTTTTAGAATCAATTAGGACTTTTTATGGATTTATCTTGGACAAGTTACGATGACGTACACTTGTTGTTTTTGAACACATGGTAATCACGTCACATGAAATGCACCCGTGGTTGCTATATGCGTTTTATTAGTTGTTTGGAATGAGGGTCGGGGGCATGAGTTGACACTCCCGAGTGTAGTTTAGGGTAATTTGAGATAATAGTTGATTATGTTTTCCAAATTTCCACCTAAAGATGTATTTTTCAACCTAAAGGATATGTGGAAGATTGTTTAAGCTTAAATTCTAAAGGATATAAATCTTGGGCTATGGCCATATTTAGCCCAAGTTATCATTTAACTCTTTTGGCCAATCCTAATTGTGGCTAATCTATAGGGAGGTCACGAGTTCAGGAAATCCAACTAAGTCTTAATAATCTTTACTTTCCGGTTTGAGAATAAATAGGAAATATGATAATAAAAAATACACGTTCATTCATACATACACTTATGAGCATAACACAACGGATTTACTGGTTTTCCATTTTTTGGCAGCCTAAACATAAATCTGAAATACTCATTAATTTTGAAATGGATTGGCAAGGCAAAATCATGCTACTTTCAGAACTTTTATGATTTCTAGCAAAAAAAGTTTGAACCACAGGCGGTCTTATTAACTTTTGAGACAATGATTCTTATCAATTTAGAACAAACTGATCTCATGTTTCTAAAAAGCATAAAATTCACACGTGTGGATACGTTGATTTTCGCAGATTTATGAGACACAAGATAATCTACTGATTCTATTCATGTTGAAACTCTATTGAATTTGAAATAACCATTTTTTCCTAAAATCCAAACGGGGTGTTTATACAGATTTTACATACGTTCTTTTGTCTAATATCATTTGCAGAACAGACAAAATTGTAAACTCGAAATTCCAGGGACATGAATAAAACTGAAATTAAGCGTACAGTCCAGTCTTAAATTACATTACAATGAAAAGCTAACTGAATACAGGGGAATTATAACTTGACTGCCGCTATACACTTTCCAGAATGAAAGAAACTAAAAATAAGATTCTAACTAATTGCTGACTCGAAAATCCCTTGAGGCCTTACGTTTGAGCGTTCTCTTTGTAATATGTAGAACACCCCAATATAATTTAGGTGTTGTGCAACTACCAAAACCAAACTGACCATGAAGAGGTCAGTTTTAATCCTAATATTGCGTGTGTTTAAACCATACTATCTGGCATAATTGTTTATGCGCTTTCTTAGTGAATATGATCATAAAAGGATCAACTCAACTCCGGAATGTCCTTTTCATACTTTGGACCTTCAGTTCATATTAATTCCTTAACTTGGTTATTTAGGCATTTTAAGAGGATAAATCTGATCATATTAAAGGATTCAGATTCTTTCCTCTAAGGAGCCTTTGATTATCAACTTTATATCCGTAAAGGGTGACTTTTAGCACCCTAGGCTACTGTTTATGCACTACCTAGGGGGTGAATTTGACTATTAAAGAGTCAGATTCATCCACCCAAGTGCTAATACTAACCTAATCCTAAACTCTATAGGAACTTTGCTTATCTAGGCATTTTTTAGAGGATGAATTTGGCCATCCAAGGGTTCAGATTCTCACTCTAATGCCCTTAACAACTACATACTTTATACCCCTTTTGAAGGGTCAACTTTAGCCATTTATACTACTTTTGTGCACTATCATGGGGTGAATTTGACCATTAACATGTCAAATTCATCTACCCTAGCGCTAATACTAACCTATCTAGAGACTTGCTTGTTGAATATCTTTATGGACCAAAGAGACTCAATTGAAAGAGTATTTTTCTACACACTTATAGAGAGAACCTGACCATAGAGAAGGTCAGATTCTACACCTTAGTGCAACCCTTTTTGGAAAGTAGAACTACGATTATCAACTACATTTTATATACCTTTAGTCTAAAATATACAGAATATTCCAACAAGAAAACTATATTTATCACACTCACAGGTTCATTAACATGCTGATAAACATCTATACAATCATATTTACATAAAGTAGAAGAAACAACCTCATTCATCAATAACAACTAGTTTAAGCAGGGAGTAGAAGAAGAAGATTCCAGTTCAACATTTCATTTACATACCTTTTAAGAGTGAAATAGCAAGAGGGACTTGACCAAATAAAGGTCAGATGCTAAAACACTGGAGATCAACACAGCAACTAACAGGCAACAAGACCAGCAGTAGAGCAACCCAGGAAGTGAGAGCTTGAAAAACCAGAAATTCAAGCAAAAAACCAACGAGAAAATAGATTTTAACCAGATAAAATTTTGAAACCCAGAAAAACCAGTCAGCTACCACCCAAATTCAAGAATACCAAGACTGAGGAAAACCAGATTTTTCAGATCTCTCTATACCTAATCGAGTGTTCCTTTAGTATAGGGTTTCTACTGTGTGTGTGTATATGAGATTTCTGTATCCAGATTTTTAGCAGGGCTCCCCAGGTTCAAAAGAAAAAGTCCAGAATATGTAAAAAGAAAGTCTATTTATAGGAAGCTCAATGATGGGATATGCTTTGGCATATTCCTCATCCAAAAGGCTGAAATAGTACATAGGGCAGTTGTCAACCTTATCTTTGGGACAACTGCCCCCTCTTCCAGAACCTTCCTCTTTAGAAAATACCCTTTTAACCTTAGAATCTGATTCGCTAGACTGAGTTACCTAATGTACCCCTTGGAGTCCCTGAATTTACCATCGGGTAATCAAGGTTAAACTCACTTGGGTTATTATTTAACTCTAGTTACCTAAACCTAGTCAGGTTCCCTTAGTTAACTAGGACTGATATGTATTATTAGTTTGATGCTAGTTTACTTGGCTTAATTAAAACTAATCTTGAAGCTTTGGTGAATTATTTTAGATTTAAACCTAATTGTGATTAACTCAATTTGAGTCATTATACTTAATCAACCTAATTGAGTGATCAACTTAATTAACCATTAGTGAAAGCTGCAATTAACTTACTCTTAGCTCAGTATGTAATTAGCTTATTAAATGTTGACTAATTGAGATGATTAACTCACTAATCAATCTTTGATTTTAGGTGAGCTATTTTCAGGTTCTAGGTTAGTTAGTTTAGGTCCTTAGAGTCAGTTTCCAATTATACTGTTAGTTATCTTAGTTTCAAGGGTATACCTAATCAAGCTAATTAATAGTTAACTAATCAGACTACTAAATCAAAGATGAGTTGAGGCGAAATCAATTCAACAATAAACTAAAAATCAGAAAACAGATTAGGGGATCGAACAACTGAGCATAATATACAAAGAAAAGCTAAACCTGGTCAATCAACTGATGCAAGCACATGAAGCACACTTAAAACTCATGAATCATCAAAACCTGAACTATATCCTTCTAATATCCAAACAGGGTTCAATTAACCTAAGCATGCATGTGTGAACTAACAATACACAAGGTCAATTGATCAAACATGAATTAATGATAGGAAACAGATATGCATTGATACAACAATAAGAATCTTAAGCTATGTACTAAACAATGAAGTCTATTCAGGTTCTGAATTAATTACAAGAAAGAAACGTTTAAGCATACATGAGCAAAACGACAAGAGAAATAAACGGGTCTAAGAAGGAACAATGGAAACATTAATTAAACCTATTAATTTGTTCATGATTTCCTTCACAGTTAAACCCTAAAAAAGAAAAAGGAAATACCCGTTTCTTTTTCTAGAAAAGCTTTGGCCGAAAAACTTGGGGGTCGCTGGACCTTGGCCGGACTCCAGAGTGTTTGAAAAATGACTCAAGCCCACGGAAATCAATAGCCTTCATTGAGAGCTATCGATTCGTGTAGGTTAGATCCATTAAGAATCTTCGAATCGGCCGACAGGGGAAACTAGGGTTTCTGGGTTCCTAGATCCGAAATTAATGGAGATTGAGTGGATTTTCGAGGGAACTAATAACGGGACGGGGTTGAGGGGAGGATGAAGGTTATCTGGTTAAAAGTTGGGGTCGATTGGTGGAGATTTGCCGCCTGTAGGCTATTTTCGGGCGACGGAACCCTAGGGCGGCTAGGGTTTTGCTATACAGAAGAGAGAGAGAGAGACGGAGGGGANTCAGGACCGTTGGATCAATAAGATCCAACGGCTAGGGGGCTCGAGGGTGATGAAACGAAGTCGTTTGGGATAGTGTATGGGCAGGCCGGGTAAAGGGGTTTATTGGGATGGGCAGGTGAGTAGTGTAGAGATAGGTTTGGGCCTGGGTAGTTTCAAGCCCAGGTCCGAAATTGACTCTCTAGATTAATTAAACTAATAAATCTAATTAAGTTCAAATCTAATTTAATCTAAAAATGTAGTAATTAATTTTAAACCTTATTTTTCATCTATTTACAAATTAATTAAGACTAAAACAACCAATTTTATATTCCTAATTAAATCTATGATTTATCGAATAAAAATGATAAATTTTTTATTAATTAGTTATTAAAAGCTACATTACGTTAAATAACCATCATTCGTCTATTATTTAATTAATTATAAATAATAACTTCATAATTCCTTGATAATAGTGATGCAAATTTTTAGTAATTTTAAAAGATGAAATATGGATATGCAAAATGCAAATACTTCACAATTAATCACTGAAAATCAACAAAAATTCATAAAATCAATTGATTTATTGAGATTTTTATAGGATGATATGGCGAGTAAAAATCACGTGCTCATACCGTACCTCTTCAAAGAGTTACGTCTAGCTGTCGTGTTTTCCTATGTCCAGGTGACTGGCTGAGTTGTCAAAAGCTGGCTTACGTGTGAAACTCTTTTTTACCAATACAGATAGTCCCCCCACTTACCATATATTTAACGATTAATATTTGGTAAGTGGATATTTATTTATGGCGCGAATATTTTGCCGCCGCTTTTCCTTGAATCATTGTATCCTTCTTTGCACCATAGGCGTCNCTTCCACCAAACACTTTTCTAACTCTGTTTTTTGTAAAAAACTTTCTTCTTTGCCTTTGTAAATATGTCTTCTTAAAACCAACCTCAAAGAGTAATAGACATTGAAAGCTTAGCGCCATCTTCTGCTCCGACTAGGAGTCGGAGAGGTGGTAGACTTAGAAGTCTAGGATCCAATCCTTCGAGGGCCTCTTCTTCTTCTCAAATAGTTCCTTATCCTTCCACTAGATCTCCAGTTACTTCGAGATTTAGGGTTTCTCGGTCTTTGTCTAGAGGTAGAGGCAAAAGCCTTCGTGAACCTGGAGTCGATGAAATTGTCCCTGCTGAGTTTGTTTTCGCTAGGGATAGTCAAGTTCTTGTAGATCAATCTTCTTCTATTGATAGTGGAGAAAGATATACAACCCTTATAACTGAGGGTCAGTTTAGGGAATGCTTTTGGAAATTTGACTTTCCTGTCTATATTCCGAACAGAAATCAAAGAATAACGTCTTACAAGACAGGTTATTCTTTTGTTTATATGTATCCTTTCACTTTAGGGTTTAGACCCCCATTGACCCAGTTATAATTGAGTTTTGCCATTTTTTCAATATATGCTTAGGACAAGTTGGCCCGCTTGTGTGGCGAGTTGTCGCATGCTTTAGGAGTTTGGCTTCTTTAGCCTCGATTCCTTCTACCTTCGACCATATTATTCACCTCTACTCTCCTACCTTATTTCGTGAAAGGGTTTTTACTCTGAATGCTAGAAGCAAAAGAGTGTTAGTAACCCCTGGAGACGATAAGGATAGGGGTTGGTACCTTCGGTATGTCGCTGTACCCACTGCTGGTTTAGTGGGTGAGGAAAATCTTCCCTTCCCTGAGAAGTGGAATCGCACACGTGAGTATGCTTTAGATCACATTTAATTTTTCTTGTTTTGACTTGAGATGTTTTATTGAACACCCTGTCTGTTTATTTTTCTCCTTTCAGCAATCATGAATACTAAACACTGTTATCTATTGCTCCTTCTGAAGAAATATCTTGGAAGTACCTCGCTGGGAGGTACGATTGGCAAGTAAAGACCCACGGTAAGTGAAGCTTTTGTTCTTTCTTCTTTCCTTACTCGAGTCTTTTTTCTTTTGTCGTTTAACTTTTTCCCTTTTTAATAGGATTCTCTGCTCGTGGGGTGTCTGCTTCCTCTATCCCGAAGATGTCCTTGGCTCAAGCCCAGGAAATTATCGTTGGTTCATCTTCCTCGAAGAGGAAGATTAGTGAATCTCGTTCCATGGAGGAAGAGGAAGAGGGTGCTTTAGTGCAAAGGCCACGGAGAAGGTGAATGGTTTTAGATGACGAGCTTGCTGCCTCAACCTTGCCTTCCGTGTCTGCGATCGAGCCCCCTGTCTTTGATGATGTTTCACATTCCCCTTTTCGTGATAGTATTGATCTTTCTCCTGACGACATCCCTTTGGATGATGTCTTTCTTGCTTCTTTGAGAGAAGCTTCTTCGTCTATTCCTTTGGCTATCTCAACTTCTACTGCTGCTTTGCCTGTAACTTCTTTAACCCTTCAACTTTCCGTGCCTGCTCCTTTGCCCGTGGCTTCTCCAGCTCCTCAACCTTCCGTGCCTGTTGCTACTCCATCTCTGCCTGCTTCCATGTCTTCCGTTAGGGAAGTAGGATCTTCCAGCAGAGAGGTGTGGCAGGTGGTAATAGAGGTTCCAGCTGAGGGAAACCTTTTCAAGAAGAAGGGTGAGCCTGAAGTGTGGCTCAAGCCTTTGATAGGTCCCGCTGAAAAAGCAAAGCTAGCTAGCCATGGTGCCCTTACATGGGCCAATGAGGTCATGCATACCTCTTTGAAGGTATGATGTAAGTTATCCTCTTTTACTCTCGTATATGAAATTTACCATATCTGACTAGTTTACTTCTGGTATATTAACCTCATAGGCATGGAACTTATAAAGAGTATTTCAAACACAGACAAAGAGACAAGAGAGTTGCAGGCAGAAGTTGATAATTGGAAAGCACAATATGATAGCCTAAGGATTGACATGGACGCTTTAGAAGAGGAGAGGAGTACCTTGAAGCGACAACTGAGACTTATGGCAGCAGAACTAGCAGTGGAGTGGGATTCTTGCAGTCAAGCTGATAAAGACAAGAGTGTTCTAGAGTCTTCGTTCGTAGAGCAGCTGTCCAGTGCCTCAGAGGAGATTAGAGACTTGAAGAATTTGCTGGTGCAGAAGGAAGAATACTCAGGCAAGCTCGTGCAATCACTCACTCGTACTCAAGAAGATCTTCGAAGGGCTTTAGACAAAGATCAAGCTTTAGAGGAGTCGATTGTTCCATTAAGGGCCGCTCATGAAGCTGCGGAGGCGGAGAAGGACGGGCTGAGAGCTGAGCTTCAAGTGTGGGCACAAGATTATGAAGATTTTAAAGAGGTGGTTGTTGTCGATGTGAGTTGGGCGTATATGAATTCTCGCCTTGACACATTGATAGAGATGAGTCAAGAGGGTTTTGACCTTAGTGCTGAAATAGCCAAAACTAAGGAATCCATGGAGAAGTCTCAACAAGGTAATAACCTCTCTTCACCTGATGGTGAGATTCCAGCCGCTCATGCCTCTTCATCCTCAGTTGCTCCCTCTCCTTCTACCTCTGAAGTCAACCCCGCTGTTTCAAAAAATCTAGTTGGTTTATCCCTTTTTTCTTTTTCTTTGTATCAATTGGTGGTTACCCCCAGTCTCATCGGGGGTAAATTTGGATTTCCTTTAAGTCACCAAATGACAACTTAGGGGCACCACAATGTAAATATAAAAATCTTATACGGCTAAGTATTAGTTAATACTTAGTTTTAGCCGTTTTTAATATATAAATGTTAGTTCGATTTTTGTTGAGTTTCTGTTTCACTGTTTAAGTCTTTTGCATGCTTTATTTTTCGAGGTTTTAGTTTTACCTTCGATTTTTGCATGTGGAATGCTTTAGACTACTCGTACCTTTTTTATAATAGGCACGGTGTCATATTAAATGTGTGCCTTTTTGTAATAGGCATAGTTTATGGAAGAGGGCCCTTTATAATTGACATGAAGAAGACGTCTCAACTTCATGATAATGCAATAGAGTGATAGGAATTTTACACATGTTTAAGAATGTTTTCAAGGAAAGTTTTTTTGTTTGAACTTCCATGACACTGTGTTTCGTTATCGTCTAAAACTCACGCTTGCAACTGTTTTTGTTTAACAAATTTAATATACTCTTGTATTTCGTAACTGTTTTTCATAGGTAACATTTTTTCGATATTAATACAAGGAACTAACTGTTTTCACTAGTAACAGTTTTTATAAAGATTGGGGTTTTTACTCGCAACTGTTTTGGAAACAGTTTTCTAATAAGTACGAGGGGAATGTTTTCTTATTCGTAACTGTTTTTATTTGATAACAGTTTCTTGAAAAAATACAAGGGTTCAGATCTTTCATCCATAACTGTTTTATTCGAGAACAGTACTTGAATGAGTATATTGATGATGATCTTTTACCCCTAACTGTTTTTGTTACAACAGTTTTGAATAAGTATAAAGATGTATATTTCTTTCTCGTGACTAATATTTTGCCTTTCAACCTGAATATGTTCGAAGGTTTTTGCTTTTTGCATTAGGCTTTGTATTTGGATGGCTCTTTTGATTTCTTTCGATTATGCTCGTGTCACTTGTCTCATTGGGTAGATGGGTCTTTAGACTCGAGTATTTGACTTTCTGATAGTCTTGTTTGCTTCGTTTTAGTCTTCGATACTGTATAGTCCCCCAAGTGTTTGAGCTTTGAAGAATGAAATCTCGAGCACTTGATTATTACTTTCCTTGTGGTCCTTTTCCTGAAAAGGAAAAACATTCCGGACTCGAAGGTATATAGTTTTTTAGAAGATGACTGCTTAACCCCTTTTTAAAACTTCCATCAAAAAGTGTTACCCTAGACCGAGAATTGTGTTATTTCCTCGCGTCTTTGCAGGTCTAATATCATCATCTGGTGATGGGTTAGCTTTGTGCCTATCATCTAAAAAAGTTAGTAAAATTTTTAAATGTTCAAAATAAAATCGAATGTTTGATACCTGATGGGGGGTATTCTTTTCTTTTTAGAAGTAATACTTCTTTAGATGGATGGCGTTCCAGCTTGTTGGTAGAACTCTGCCGTCCATAGCTTCTAACTCATAGGCGCCTTTTCCAGCTATCCCTCGGATTTTGTAAGGTCCTTCCCAGTTTGGATTTATCTTTCCTGCACCTGCTTCTTTTGTTGATTGAAAGACTTTTTTGAGGACGAATTCCCCAATTTTAAAGTACCTGAGATGAGCTTTACGGTTGTAATAACGCTCTATGATTTGTTTTTGAGCTGCCATCCGTATTAATGCTGCTTTTCTCCGTGGTTCGAGCAGGTCCAGGTTCGTCCTTAATTCGTCGATGTTTTCACCTTACATGGCCGTCGAGAACCTTATACTTGGTTCGCCAATCTATACAGGTATTAAGGCTTCTGAGCCATAAACAAGTGCGAACTGAGTTTCTCCCGTGACTATTTTTGAAGTCGTTCTGTATGCCTATAGTACCGCTGGTAACTCATCCGGCCAGTTTCCTTTGGCTTTACCCAGCCGCTTTTTTTGATTGTTGATGATGACCTTATTTGTTGACTCAGCTTGACCATTAGCCACGGGGTGGTAAGGCGTTGAGGTGATCCGCTTGATTTGCCAACTTTCGAAGAATTCTGTGATTTGTGAGCCTATGAATTGTGGTCCATTATCACACACGATCTCCTTTGGTATTCCAAAGAGGCATATTATGTTTCGCCATAAGAAGCTTTTAACTTCCTTTTCTCGCACTTCTTTGAATGCTTCCGCCTCTACCCATTTTGTAAAATAGTCGGTTAGTACAAGTAAAAACCGTACCTGTCCTTTAGCAGTGGGAAGAGGTCCTACTATGTCCATACCCCATTTCATGAAATTCCATGGAGATATTATTGGATGTAATAATTCCGCTGGTCGATGCATGTTATTGGCAAACCTTTGGCATCTGTCACATTTGGATACAAAATTCTCGGCTTCCTCTTCCATCTTAGGCTAATAGTATCCGGCTCTGATTAGTGTTTTCACTAAGGATCTAGCCCCTGAGTGATTTCCATAGTGTCCTTCGTGGACTTCTTTCATCACAAATTCCGTTTGGTTAGGTCCAAGGCATTTAGCTAGGGGTCCCCCGAACATCTTGCGATAAAGTAAGTTGCGAATAAGGCAGTACTGTGCAGCTTTGCGGTATAGCGCTTGAGCCGCTTTCCTGTCTTCATGCACGGTGCCATTCTGCAAAAAATTAAGAATTTCGTTTCTCCAGTCCCATGTTAGGTTGTTGAAAGTTACCTCATTCCTGTCCTGGTCTATTATTGAATGAAATAATTGAACGACAATTGTATTGTCTTTGTTTGTTACTTCCGTGACTGCTGCGAGGTTAGCTAATGCATCTGCCTCCGTATTTTCTTCTCTAGGTATTTGCACTACCTTCCATGTTTTGAATTGTCTCACGAGCTCCGTACTCTTTCAAAATACTGTTGCATTCTAGTCTCTCGTGCAACGTAAGTCCCATGTATCTGATTTACTACCAGTTGGGAATCGATGTTGATCATAATTTGCTCGATTGAGAGCTCCCATGCCAGTTCAAGCCCTGCAATAACAGCTTCGTACTCTGCTTCATTGTTAGTGATATGATAACACTTTATAACTTGCCGTGTCTTTTCACCCGTGGGTGATATCAAGACTATGCCTAGGTCCACATGCCTAGATTAACACCATTAAAGAGGTATAACTCTTTTTCTACTTCAGATACAATGCCATTACTAAAGTCAGCAAGAAAATCAACTAGTATCTGAGACTTAATTGCAGTCTTAGGCTGATAAATTATCTCATGCTCACTTAGTTCTATGGCCCATTTGGCTAATCTTCCTGACAATTCTTGTTTATGCAGAATATTTCTTAAAGGATATGAGGTCACAACAGTGATTGGGTGGCATTGAAAATAGGGTCGTAATTTTCTAGATGCCATTATTAAAGCTAAAGCTAACTTTTCCAGATGCGGATATCTAGTCTCAGCATCTAGCAAAGTTTTACTTACATAATAGATAGGTGTTTGTTTACCTTTTTCTTCTCTTACCAATACTGCACTTACAGCAATTTCTGAGACAGTCAGGTAGATGGACAATCTTTCCCCTTTTTTGGCTTTGAAAGCAGTGGTGGTTTCAATAGATAAATCTTCAGGTTCTTGAGGGCTTGCTGACTGTTTTTTGAGAACTGAGAAGAATTTAAAACTTTTTTCGGAAGATCTAGAAATAAACCTCCCCAAAGCTGCTATTCTTCCTGTTAGTCTTTGAACCTCCTTTTTATTTGTTAAAACATCAGGTATTTCCTCTATGGCTTTAATTTGAGAGGGATTTACCTCTATTCCTTTGTTTGATACAAGGAAACCCAAAAATTTGCCTGATTGAACTCCAAAAGTGCATTTCTCTGGATTCAACTTCATATTATAACTGTGTAAAATATCAAAAGAAGTAGATAGGTGTTGGAAATGGTCTTGTGCTTGTGTTGATTTTACCAACATGTCATCGATGTACACCTCCATTGTTTTTCCAAGATGTTCTTGGAACATCTGGGTCACTAGCCTTTGATAGGTGGCTCCAGTGTTTTTAGGCCAAAAGACATGACTTTATAACAATAAGTCCCCCTATTCATGATAAATGAGGTTTTTTCCTCGTCTAAAGAATCCATTTTAATCTGATTATAACCAGAATATGCATCTATAAAGCTTAATAGTTCATGACCTGCGGTAGCATCAATCATTTGATCTATATGAGGCAATTGGAATGAATCTTTGGGGCATGCATTGTTTAAATCAGTATAATCTACACATACTCTCCACTTGCCATTCTTTTAGGTACTACCACGGTGTTTGCCAACCAGTTAGGGTACATTACCTCTCGTATCGAACCAATCTTCAAGAGTTTATGTACCTCTTCGTCCATCACTTGGTTTTTGAATGTTCCTTGCTTTCTTTTCTTCTGCTTAACAGGTACGAAGGATAGATCTTCATTTAGTTTATGAGTCATCACTTCTGGTGGGATGCCTGTAATATCTGAGTGGGCCCACACAAAACATTCTGTGTTAGCCTTTATATAATCAATTAACTTACCTCTTCGAGTGGGGCTTAGCCTCGTGCCTATATACATTTTCTGCTCAGGTTTTTGTTCAGATAACAGAACAGCTTTGAGCTCCTCCGTAATTGTTTTGATGTGCTCATCTTCCTCCGGTTCATGAATGACGTCCAGTCTGGAATCCGCATCTGTGTGGTATAGTACACCTTCCGTGGTAAATTGACTCTTCTTCTCGTAAGTATTTTCTTTCGTGCCTATTTCAACAATAATATCTTCTGTACCTATTTGGGCAGTAATTTTTTTATGTCTGTTTGGGCGGTGCTACCTGTTTGGGAGATTTCTTTATCTCGTCATTCTTCCACCTCTATTTTCTTGTTGTAGTGTACCACATAATTTATATTTTTTGCGGCCTACTGATCTCTTTTGATTTGTTGAATCCCCCATTCAGAGGGAAATTTAATTACCTGATGCAACATGGAGGGTATCGCTTTCATGTCGTGGATCCATGGCCTTCCAATGATCACGTTATATGCCATGTGAGTATCGATGACTTGGAACCTATATCTTTTGATGACCCCCTCAACATAAGTGTTAAGCTCAATTTATCCTTTTGTTATAACCGTAGAGTTATCAAACCAGAATATGGCTCGTGCTTTTGGGATTACTTGATTCTCCAGTAGCATTTCTTCCACGACTCTTAAAAATGATATTGACTGAACTGCGTGGATCAATCAACACTCTTTTCAAGTTAGTGTCATGAACAAGTAGAGATATTACCAGAGCATCGTTGTGCGGAAGCATTAATCCACTGCTATCTGCATCATCGAAGGTTATATCGTCTTCTCCACGAGCACGTTTCCCGTGTGTAATATTGAACTTTGTGGTTGTTTTGAAAATCACTCCGTTTACTTCTTCACCCCCATGTATTACGTTAACGGTTCATTTTGGAGAAGGAGGCTTTGATGGCTCCTGCATGTTCCTCATATATGCATGTTTACCTTTATCACTAAACAATTCTGTTAAATAGCCCTGTTTTAACAAATTTTCTCCTTCACCTTGTAAAAATCTGCAATCCGTAGTTTTGTGCCCATGATCTTTGTGAAATTCACACCAGTGACCTGGGTTTCTTCTATTTAGATTTGACCGCATATCTTTGGGCCACTTAAGTCTCCCATGTTCTTCAATATTGAGACAAGTTCAGTAGTACTTACGTTCAAGGTATGATTCCCAATTTGAGTACTACCTCTAGGTCGTTCATCTCGATCTTTTCTGGATCTTGACGAGGATGAGATTACATCTCTTCCTTGTAGTCTATAGTCCGACCTAGTGTTTTCGAACCTGGGGAAGATATCGCATCCCGAGGGTACTAAGTAAGGATCGTACCTATTTTTACCTGATCTTCTATCTGATTTAGGATGTCTGGATCTGGAATGATCTTCATCTCTCAAACGAGCAATGATATCTTCTTCTATTCTGAGTTGACTGTTGTACCTGTTATATACATCGTTCCATGTTGTGGCAGGGAATTCTCTTAGATTCTTCTTAAGTTTCCTGGTGGTTTCTGAGCTTTTATTGTTCAAGTTGCTTGCAAATGCCATGGCTGCCCAATTATCAGGCACCCTGGGTAACTGCATTCTTTCTCGTTGAAACATATCTACAAACTCTCGGAGTAGTTCCGTGTCTCCTTGTTTTATTTTGAATATGTCTTCCATTCTCTTCTCAACTTTTTGTGCACCAGAGTGTGCTTTTATAAACGAATCTGCAAGCTCAGCAAAAGAGTCAATAGAATTTTCAGGGAGAAGAGAATACCAGGTTAGGGCCCCTTTGGTAAGTGTTTCCCCAAATTTTTTGACAAGGACTGATTCAATCTCTTGTTTTGTTAAGTCGTTGCCTTTTACCCCAGTTGTGAAAGCAGTCACATGGTCACGTGGGTCAGTTGTTCCATCATATTTGGGAACGCCAGGCAGTTTAAACTTCTTGGGTATAGGCAAAGGTTCCGCACTTTGCTTCCACGGTTATTGAGAATATCTATCAACATCGATGCCTTTGATAACAAGTGGTACACCAGGAATTTGTTCGATGCGATCGTTCTGCTCCTTCATCTGTTTCTGCATGGTTAATAGTAAATTTTGTAATTCTTAGTTATTAGATATACCTGGTCTCATTTCGAGAGATTCATTAGGAGTATCTCCTCTTCCTGAGTTTGCCAACCAAGATTGAGGATTTTCCATGGTGATGGTGTTATTGGGGGGTGGGGGTGGCGGTGTAGGCAACGCTGCTGGTAATCCTCTCGCAAGTTCTTGCAAAGCTTGGCTCACATACTCTAAAATCATCTGCTTTACATGATATTGTTCCACAGTTTGATCATTATTACCATGGTTGCTATTGGATCTTTCTGGGGATTGTTCCCTCGAACCACGTGGGGTTCCTGAAGGTGATGGAACTGGGGTTCCACTTCTTTGCTGGTTGTTATCGTTGGGGTTTGACATAATTCAGAGGATATCACTTGGAAAATAAACAAAGATTATCAGATTCCTGGTAACGGAACAAATTTGTTTAACTAAAGAATTAGACCCTTTGACTAAAGCTTATTTTTAAGATGAATACGGGTTACTGATAATCAAGATAATGGGAAAAATGAATAATAGACAATATTACAGAAATAAAAGATCGAAGTTGATTGTATTTGAGAATCAGATGCCTTTACAAGCTGTATTCCCCTCCCTTATATAGGAGATTCTTACATCGTACGACTCCTGCTATGGTTACTCATTAATAACTAATTATGACATTAATGAGGCATTACAAAGGATAACGGTAATAGGGGTTCAGTTACATAACGTTCGAGTAATCAATTGTGGGTCCTTGAATCTGCCCGTAGCTTTATCTTGATTCATTTTAACCGTGCCTCTCTCCCTTTTTAATCAAGTTGAATTTTCCGTGGCTGATAAGTTCGTAGGTTTACTGAACCGTGCCTCTTTGTACCGTACCTCTTCAAAGAGTTACGTCCAGCTGTCGTGTTTTCCTTTATCCACGTGGTTGGCTGAGTTGTCAAAAGTTGGCTTACGTGTGAAACTCTCTTTTACCAATACAGTGTCCTTTTCAGATTGGTTCTGCATTTAGTCGGCACTTTTTAGGGGTTTTTGCGGTTGTGTCAGTCCCGAAGTGACATCTTCAATTATGACTTTTCATCATTATTTTTCTTTTTTTTCCATGTTTGACGGTTGTCCTCAAGTACAAATACCCTTCTTCTTTTCTTTGTTTCCATGAAACACTTTCTAACTTTGTCTTTTGTAAAGAATTTCTTCTTCCCTTTGTAAACATGTCTTCTTCAAACCAACCTCAGGGAGTTATAGATATTGAGAATTTAATGCCATCTTCTGCTCCGACTAGGAGTCGGAGGGGTGGTAGACTTAGGAGTCTAGGATCCACTCCTTCGAGAGGCTCCTCTTCTTCTCAGATAGTTTCCTCTCCTTCCACTAGGTCTCTAGTTTCTCCGAGGTTTAGGGCTTCTCGGTCTCTGTTTAGAGATAGAGGTGAACGACTTCGTGAACCTGGAGTTGATGAAATTGTCCCTGCTGAGTTTGTCTTTGCTAGAGATAATCAAGTTCTTGTAGACCAATCTTCCTCCCTTGAGAGTGTCGAAAGGTATACAACCCTTATAACTGAGGGTTAGATTTCCCTTGTTCGTAAGGAGTATTTTTGGAAGCCTGATTTCCCTATCTACCTTCTGAATAGTAATCAAAGAATAACGTCTTACAAGACGGGATATTCTTTTGTTTATACGTTGTCACACCTCCTTTTTCACCTGTAAGGGTGGATAAGGGAGTTTTTTTCACTTTAAGTGACATTAATTGATATTTGGGATTATTTAATTAATTTTCAGAGTCGCCACCCAGATTGTTTTACGATGTTCCGAGACACCATTTATTTATTAAAATCCCAAATCAAGCAATTTTGACTCTGTTTAAATTGTCTGTGAACTAGAAATCCGGGTAAGGAATTTTGTTAACCCGGGAGAAGGTGTTAGGCATTCCCGAATTCCGTGGTTCTAGCACAGTCGCTTAATGAGTTATACTTGGTCTGAATTGTTTAATTACTCATTTTAGGACCTATGTGTATTTATCCTTTTACCGCTTTTAATTATTTGATTTATCTAAAGAACTTACCTTAATGCGAGTTACACGTACGTATACTCATTTTGTTTAGTGCGCTAAAAAAAAACTATGTCACGCGTACGTGTACATAATTAATAACCCTTAATATTAAAATTATTTGGCCAAAGTCACGCGAACATGTACCTTGATTTTATTTTGAAAATCGGCGCTTAAATCATATCACGCGTACGTGCACACAATTTGCCGTGCTTAATTATTTAAGAGAACTTATCCAAAGTCGCGCGAACTCGTACCTTGATTTTATTTTAAAAATATGCGCTTAAATCATGTCACACGTACGTGTCCACAATTTGTTACCCTTAAAATGTTTAAGAAAATCTTCAAAGCCGCGCGAACGCGTACTTAGGTCTTAATTCCTGGACCCATAATTATGTAACGTGAACGTCAAAAATCCTGAAGTTTGCCTACATGAGCGTGGTCAGCTTAACGCGTTCCAAATGATTTAATTAATAAGAGTTACAATAAAATCCAATGTATGTCATTTTAACTTTTAGCCCAAATCAATGGCCTAAGAACTTTCAAAGATCAAGCAATCATCTAATCTACTCAATTTCGTTAATTTAATTCTTTTGTTGTCAAAGTGTTAATTTCTAAAGCCTATTTTTGATGAAGAAATACAACAGACAATCAAAAACTTAGCACAACCATTAAGCTCATCTAATCACATATTAAACTAACCAACATTTCCATGATAATTGACATAACAAAATGGGTGGAACAACTATTACTAAGACATCCCAAATCAGAGTAACAACATATTAACTCAAACAATCAACCGAGAGGGCAACGACAAATCGACAGGATAATCAAAATCATGATATCAAATATTGAATAAAAACAATAAGGAAAGGGAGGAATATACCTCAAATGAACCTGAAATTTCAATAGTTTGAATCTTAAAAATGACAGTGCCGCGACCTAGGTCTCAACCGGAGTACCTCGCCGAAAACTCTCTTCGAACTCTGATCGGAACTCGACTGTAAATCGGAATCTGTGACTGAAACTATACTCCTTCTCTTCTCTTCGTTTTCTGTTTTTTCTCGTTTGTTTTGGTTTTTGTTTTTCATTTTTTAGGGGGATGTCGGCGTGGATGGTGTGTGAAGAAGGGCTGGCCGGAGTGGAATGAAGATGGAGTTCGTTTGTTTTCCCCCAGAGGAGATCGTTGTGCCTGTATGTCTTTTTGTGCCCCCCCCCCCTTTTTTGTATAATGTTGTGAGAAGTTATAATATGAGTGGGGTAAATGGGGAAATGGATTGTGGGGTGTGTGCTGTGAGTGGGGGAAGAGTGGGGAGTTAAGCTAGAAAAGTGGGGATAGTGGGATTAGCAAAGTAAAAAATATAAAAATATTTTTTTTTAAAAAAATCAGATTTTTTTCCATATATATATATATATATATTGTGAATTTTTTATATATATAAATAGAAATAAAATTTGTAGTCTAAGAATGCGAGTACTTTTGTATTTTTGTTTTTTTTAATATTAAGATTAGGTCCTGAAGAAATATTTACACTAAAATAGTATAAAATTTGAGTGTGGTCAAAAATTAGTTGTTCACAACATGCCCCTCTTTGCTTGGAAACATGAAGAGTTTTCAATCAAAGAAAATGAACAAGGTGACTGATTTTTGACCTTACTATTATTTAACAAGGAAAAGAAGAGAAAAGAAGGTGTTGCGACCGAGCCTTGGTTTTAGGCAGCCTACATATCTCGGGTTATAAGGGAATCAGGTCACGTGTAGTTCAAGTGGAAGGAGGATAATGGAGTATAGATAGAGAGTCGAGCGAAGTTTCGTCGAGGTTCTGATCCGCAGTTCCGACTATTACATCAAAATGAATAGAAAATTACATATTCTTGAAATCTAAGAGTTACAAAATTCATATCTAAATTCCATCTAGAGTTTTGTTGTTGATTCTTGACTTTCTTCCTTCATTGACTTTAGACTGAAACTTGATGCTCTCCGATATAAAAGACTATGAAATATTCTCACAGGCTTATTTCTTGATCAGGTGGTAAGAAGATGGATCTTGAAATCCTTTGTCTCTGTATGCATTATGTCAAAGCTGGTTGCGACTGGTATTGAGATCAAACATTCCACTTTCTTTGGCAAGAGCCGGAATCTTAACTTTTTACACATCAAATTCGTGCTTTGCGGAAAAACCTATAATCCACCACAAAAAATAAAACGAACAAAAATTTTCTACACCAGTTTGCACTAGGAAATTTTTGTGAGTTATTAAAAACATAATAAACTATCTTTTCTATTGAAGAATGAAGAATTGAATGAGAAATGGAGCTGTTCATTTTTTTTTTTGATAATAGGGGATGTCGTACCCTATGTTAATTTTATGGAAGGCAACCAGGGGATGTATTACCCTTTTGTTGGCAATAAGATTAGGCTCGTGGCACTCTAAGATGCTACTAGGGAATGTCATACCCTATGTTGGTAAAAAGTAATACAACCAGGGGATGTAGTGCCCTGTGTTGGCAATTAGATAAGGCTCGTGGCACCCCGAGATTCTACTAAGGAATGTCGTACCCTATGTTGGCAATAAAATGAGGATGTAGTACCCTTGTTGGAAATAAGATGAGGCTCGTGGCACCCCAAGATGCTACTAGAGAATGTCGTACCCTATGTTGACAATAAAATGAGGCTCGTGGCACTCTAAGATGCTACTAGGGAATGGCATACCTTATGTGGGCAAAAAGTAAGGCAGCCAAGGGATGTAGTACCCTTGTTGGCAATAAGATGAGGCTCGTGGCACCCCGAGATTCTACTAGGGAATGTCGTACCCTATGTTGGAAATAAAACGAGGCTCGTGTCACTCTAAGATGCTACTAGGGAATGACATACCTTATGTGGGCAAAAAGTAAGGCAGCCAGGGGATGTAGTACCCTTGTTGGCAATAAGATGAGGCTCGTGGCACCCCGAGATGCTACTAGGGAATGTCGTACCCTATGTTGACAATAAAACGAGGCTCGTGGCACTCTAAGATGCTACTAGGGAATGTCGTACCCTATGTTGGCAATAAAATGAGGCTCGTGGCACTCCGAGATGCTACTAGGGAATGTCGTACCCTATGTTGGCAATAAAATGAGGCTCGTGGCACTCCGAGATGCTACTAGGTGAGAAATGCAACCAGGGGATGTAGTACCCTGTGTTGGAAATAAGATGAGGCTTTTGCCATTGTGAGATGCTACTAGGGAATGTCGTACCCTATGTTTGCAATAAAATGCAACCAGGGGATGTAGTATCCTATGTTTGGTAATGAGATGAGGCTCGTGGCACTCTGATATGCTACTAGGGAATGTCGTACCCTATGTTTGCAATAAAATGCAACCAGGGGATGTAGTATCCTATGTTTGGTAATGAGATGAGGCTCGTGGCACTCTGATATGCTACTAGGGAATGTCGTACCCTATGTTTGCAATAAAATGCAACCAGGGGATGTAGTATCCTATGTTTGGTAATGAGATGAGGCTCGTGGCACTCTGATATGCTACTAGGGAATGTCGTACCCTATGTTTGCAATAAAATGCAACCAGGGGATGTAGTACCATGTGTTTGGAAATGAGATGAGGATCGTGGCACTCTGAGATGCTACTAGGGAATGTCGTACCCTATTTTAGCAATAAAATGCAACCAGGGGATGTAGTACCATGTGTTTGTCAATAAGGTGAGGCTCATGGCTCACTGAAATGCTACTAGGGAATTTCGTACCCTATGTTAGCAATAAAATACAACCAGGGGATGTAGTACCCTGTGTTTGGCAATAAGGTGAGGCTCATGGCTCACTGAAATGCTACTAGAGAATGTCGTACTCTATGTTATCAATGAGAAATACAACTAGGGGATGTAGTACCCTGTGTTGGCAATAAGGTGAGGCTTATGGAACTCTGAGATGCTACTAGGGAATATCGTACCCTATGTTAGCAATGAGAAATACAACCAAGGGATATAGTACCCTGAGGTGAAGATAGGGTATTCCCTATAATGAAACTAAAAATAACATGATTACATGTATATTAGAAGGAAATCAAGGATTTGAGAACTTCACTTGGTGATGTTCGTCCTTCCACGAACTGTTTCCTAAAATTGTTTCGTTCCTGTTCTGAACAAAGAAAGATTCGTTAGTTTTAAAATGGTGGTCAGTTTGTGGCCTTGATCTCTTGGGCGACTTGACCTAGTGTCCATTGCACTTGTTAGAACAGATGGCTCTGTCAATGGCCGTACGAATTATCGGGAGATTCCATCTTTACTTTCTAGAGATCTTCTTTCTCAACATCAAAACCTGCCTATTTTGCACCTATCCCTAGTTGTGTTTGTGGTGCAAACAACCTTGCTCCCAAAACAACTTTTAACTGAGTAAATTTTGCTGACCCTTGACACATTATTCAGTCCTTCAAGCCTTTTGCTCGTCAGGGAAAATAAAAGATGGTTTTATGCCTTTGCCCATGTTGTTCATGCCTAGAAAGTTTTTCTTCATATAATAGGGAAATTGTAACCAATTTTTCAGTCTTTTCTTTGCTTTGCTTTGACAATATTAGACTGAAAGGGACTCCAAGAGAACAGTACAAAAAAAAACAAGAAGGTGAACTAATAGGTATTAAAACTTAATCAAGAAGCGTCCCTTTCAGGGGAAAGAAAAAAAAGAAGTAAAAATAAAAATAAAAAGGACTTATTTGGAGGAATATGAAGACTTTAATAAACATGACATGCACTTTGGACTAGATGCCCGATCCGTCTGAACCGTCTAATTCTCAAAATCTGTTGTAAACTTCACTTTGAAACTGAGTTCTTTGTCTTAACCATGCTTGTGCCGGGGTAAATGAAAACCTAAATTCATCATTGATGCCCTTTGTGGGGTTTTATCAACTGACCTCTCTCATTTGTCTTTCTCTCAACTCACCATTGCCTTATAGTGCCCATGAGGATTTTCACCAATAAGACTCTCTCATTTATTTTTCTCTCTTTGCAATGGCTGAGACATTACCCGTAGTATACTGACTTAGCATTCTCGAAAGTTGATCAGAAGGTCTTAGCAGGGAAAAGTAAAAAGATCTAGTCCACTGAATTACAACTTTTGGAACCATTTTGATGGAACATCCATCAAAATAAAATAAAATCATGCCCCAGTATATTTGAATACTGAGAAATGTAGATTTTTGTTTTGGTGTGACCGAACCCCAGAGTGAGTCTGCCTACGTATCCTTTCGGAATTAGGCCGGACGTAGTTCAATTAACATGAACTTGTTTTGATGATTTTCTTTTCTCTTTTTTTTTTGGATTTTTTTTGCTAAGACCAAGTACACTGGTTCCAAAAGAGGGGAAAACAAATAATATAAACAATGATTCAAAGGGCTAACTAGGGTTGATCAGTGTTTGGGTAGCGAGAAGGATAGCCTTTCGTCATCCTAACCTGAGAATGCTAAGTGTAAAAATGCCTCCACAGAGGCATGTCAAACATAGTATCTCTTGACCTCATCTGCATTGACAGATATATTAGTCACATTTCCTTCTATATCTTCCAAGTGTAGAGCTCCTTTTGACAATACTTTCTTGACGAGGTAAGGACCTTGCCAATTCGGGGCGAACTTTTCTTTTGCTTCTTTCTGGTGCGGAAAGATACATTTCAAAAAAAGTTGTCCTACCTCAAACTATCTTGGGCGTACTTTCTTATTATAAGCGCGTGCCATTCTTTGTTGGTATAACTGACCAAAACAAACTGCTGCCAAACGCTTTTCATCAATTAAACTTAACTGTTCCAGTCGGGACTTGACCCATTCAGTGTCCTCAATTCCTGCTTCAACAATGATTCGGAGAGAGGGAATCTCAAATTCTGCAGGTATGACCGCTTCAGTGCCATAAACCAACAAGTAAGGCATTGCGCCAACTGATGTACGGACAGTTGTCCGGTATCCCAAAAGAGTAAACGACAATTTCTCATGCCATTGTCTAGACCCTTGGACCATCTTCCTAAGAATCTTCTTGATGTTCTTGTTCGCAGCTTCAACATCTCCATTAGCTTTGGGCCGGTAAGGAGTATAATTGTGATGCTCCATTTTAAATTGTTCGCATACCTCCTTCATCAGATGACTATTCAAATTAGCAGC
>ML360414.1:0-55569 GCA_005239505.1 Nicotiana paniculata | reverse complement strand
ATATATATATATATATATATATATATATATATATAAACACTCAACTTCCCTACTCCTTCATATTCCTTCTCCAATTTCCCCGCTCCTCTCAATATTAACTCACGCATATATTATACTATAAATAAACACACACCACATGTTAGAGATATAGAGAAAAAAAAACGGCAGCCATCCTTTGAATCTTGGAAGGGAGCCAACCGAGGCAACAAGCAAAAACAGAGAAAGGAACCTCCTCCTTCAAAATACAACAGAACGAAAAAAAAAGCAGCTGCTAAGGAAAATCGCAGCAGCAGTGAGAGAAAAGAGAAGCTGCGCGCAACAACCCTTTCTTTCCCTGAAAACGCAGCAACTTCCACCATTCTATAACATGTAAAGCTCCAGGTTCTTCTGCTCGAAATCAACCCCGATAACCAGTAAAAAGCAGCCACAATAGCTCGTTTTCAGTTTGTTTGTCGCCAAGTTTCCGGCGAGCTAGAGGTCCGTTGCGTTCCGCGAGGTTCTCGTTCGTCCAAATCCGGTTCCGGTCGTGGTTCGTTTATACAAACGTACATCAGATTTTTGTTCCCGATATATAGAAGAACGTTTAGCTATTAAAAGGTCCATTTCTTGTTCTCCAGTTTTCATATTCCAATTCATAGTTTGTTTGCTATAAGGTTGGATTTTTGTGTTATCTATCTTCTCTGCTTATGGATTGGTCTATGATTGTTTTAGTGTTTCATTTGTTATTTTTGACGGATATTTTAGCCTAAATTGCTTACTGTTTCATTAACTTCCTATTGCATTGGTACTTCGTCTGTTTCTTCGTTAGACAATGGATATTTCCTCTTCGAAAAATGTTGTCAGAATGTTCATGTCAATAACGTTAAGAGGTGTACCGCTAATTGCTCCTCCTTATGTGTTAGTTTGTTATTATTACCATGATTGCTGGAATTCGGTTTTACGCAGCAGTGGCTGCTATTTTTGATGGTATCAATTGGTCTTCTATCATTATTGCAATTTTCTAGACATCTGCTCTAAAGTACCACATATATTTGTTGCCATTTTCCTGTGTGCTACAAGTTACATGTTAGAATTGCATCTTTTGGTAGGGGTGTGAGATTTGGTGCAAGGCCCAAAATCAATATCTTGACCTACATAATTTAAGAATGAGTCTGCTAAGCTTATAACGCCTAAACTTAGAAAAAATAATCATGAATATCGTAGCTTGTTTTAGGCGCAATTTAATTTATCATCGTGATTTTGTACACGTTCGCGTGATATAATTACGTTTTTTTTTAAAATAAAATCAAGGTACACATTCGCGCGACTTTAGACTTTTTCTTAAATAATTAAGCGTGACAAATTGTGTACACGTACGCGTGACATAATTTAAGTGTCGATTCTTTCAAAATAAAACCAAGGTACGCGTTCGCGCGGCTTTGGAGTTTTTCTTAAGTAATTAAGTGTTGTAAATTATGTACACGTTCGCGTGGCATGATTTTTGACGCATCAATTCAAGCGGGTATACGCATACGTAATCCGTCGTAAGATAACTCTTTAAATACAATTGAGTAATAAGAAGCGGTAAAAAATGTAAATGCACATAGGTATTAAAATCAGTAATTAAACAATAAGCCAGATATGATTAAAGCAACCGTGCTAAAACTACGGAACCCGGGAATACCTAACACCTTTTCCCGGGTTAACAGAATTCCTTACCCGGTCTTCTGGTTTCGCAGACTTTAACACAGAGTCAAAACTTCCTCGATTTGGGATTTAAAACAAACCGGTGACTTGGGACACCATAAATTATCCCAAGTGGCGACTCTGAATCAATAAATAATCTCATTTCGATTATTGTCACTTTAATTGGAAAAACTCTCTTATCCCACCCTTTGGCGGGAAAAAGGAAGTGTGACACGTGGTAGGGTTTTTTTTCACAACTCATAAGCTTTTGAATCTCTCTACAAGAAAAACAAGTAGTAGCACTCCTATTTATAATACTATAAAATCAAAAACCTATTCCAATATAAAATTAATAAATAAAACTTAACTAGATATGAATTAAATAAACTACTAAATATCAAATCCTAGACAACTTAAAAATACTAATTAGTCTTGATTTAGTTCCAATAGTTTGAATAATAAAATTTGGGCAAAATTAAGCACATTTCCTAATTTGAGGAACCATTTGGGGTTACAGAACTCTCTCTTTTGGACACTGATATGATAAAGTTCAGTCATTTCATACAAATTGAATACTAAAAGCTTATAACATGAAGCTACCTTCCAATGACATTCGTTTAGAATAGCATTTTTTCCATCTTAATTTATGTAGCACTTTTTATTTTCGGTAGTTAATTGGACTAAGTTTTGAAGTTAAATTAGATTAGATTAGATTAGATCAATATTTTGAAATTAAAATTTTGATATTTGAAAAACTATATTAAAGTACAAAAAGTTATAATTTTTTTCATGTCAATATGATGATAAATATAATTTAAAATATTAGTCAAAGTTTACATAGTTTAAATCTCCGAAAACGAAAAGTGGACGTATAAATTGGGACAGTGGTAGTAGTAGGTTTTGGTAATAGGTTAATGTGAGATGTCAAGTACTACTAACAAAATAATGTGGGACTAATTTCGAATTAAGTTATACTTGACGGACCAAAACAACATTTTTCATAAACGGAAGAACAAAGAGAATCAGACTTGCAAACTTCGCCGAAACACAGCGATCTCTGGAGCTTCGATAGAGCCATGGAAGCATTGGCAAAGCTGGAGAGAGTCCAGACTCGACTCCTCAAACGCCTATCGAACCTCGAATCTTCTCTTCTCTCTCAACATTTCTCTCAAAACCTCTCTCTATCAACTTCCACCACAACCGAAGATCGACTTTCCGGCATTCTTCGCGCGAACGGCGTCGTCGATTTCAGCTTCAAACGCGTCCCCTCTGATTACTATGACTGGCCGCTCGAAGCTCGTCGTGACATTGTCAGTGCCTCATCCATTCAACATCTCTGCAAAAGCATTGTTCTGGTACCTTCTCTTTTCGCGAATTCGTGTGTTATTTTATCGGGTAATTAACTCGTAATTGTATCTATGTTTTTAAATTAGTCCATGCGTAGTTGTACAATTCATGTGAGAAAAATGTGAAACTTGTTTTCTCATTTTGGATAAGCAGCAGAAGGTTGCTTGCATTTTAGTACGAGCGTTGTGTTTGCTATAGCATTGTATAAATGCAACTTACTGGACGAAATTTACAGCTTGTTTTGGATGGTTGTTACACATTGTTTCATAATGTATTGTATTATATTGTATTGTATTGTACTGTACTGTATTGTATTGTACTGTATCGTTTGATGAATACAATGTTTGGCTAGATTGTATTGTTTGCTATTGTTTCATGATATCACACACCAACAATATGAAGAATAAATTTGCACTATTATAAAGAAAAATTATGATACGGAGTAAATTTATTATATAAAAACATAGGGTAAATGATAAAATAAAATTATTTAATAATAATGAAGGATGAGATGAGAGAAAAAGACAAGATAACGACGCAACCACACCAAATCGGTCGTTACACATTTCGTCGTTATTTTACGATATTTCGTCGTTACGTAGCGACGGATTTAACGATACGATACAATAAAATTTAAGTAACAACCAAACAAACATCTTATTTAAAGTAACAATACGATACAATACAATAGGTAACAACCATCCAAACAAGCTGTTAGCCCTTTTGGATTATGAGGACGAAATTTTGAGATGATGTGAGTTGGGATAGGGAAAATGTAAAGAAGCGGTAAAAGTTACTGTTGCATGCCTTGAGCTATATTAAGTTTTGAATCAAATATGTATATGAAGCTTTCTAAAGTAGCAGTGAAGAAACAACCCTTGGTGATCATTGAGATTTGCTTCTATATCTTCAACAAAAAGGAAGATACTTCATTGTTTTTTACTATTATAAGATTTGGTTTGTATCGTTCAACCGTGCTTCTATTGAGACATATCAAACACAACTACAGTTATCTTAATCTATATGATTTTGTATCTGCATAGACTGATATTTGGTGTCATCTAAATCTGCAATTTTGATGGTGAAAATTGTAGGATGTTGAGCCTCCTTAACTTTGAATCCACTCATAGTCTCTGATACTCTTTGTTTTCAATCCATGTCGAAATCTTTATAACTAATAATGCAGGTAAATACTCAAGCCGCATCCAATATTACTGATTGTAGTGATCGTAACAACTCAAAATACTACGTCGTCGTTGTACAGGTAACTGTCTGCAACTTTTGCTCAAGATCTAGGAACACTATTCCAAATACATACATAATGTTAACTATTTTGATTAACAGTATGCTGCTCGATTTAATGCTGAGGCTGTAAAGTGTTTTCTGTACAATCTCAACGATGGCAAGATAGCCAAAAAAAGGTTCAACAGTAAGTTACACCTCTATATTACAAAAAACATGCATTTGGTCTAATACTTAAGGTAATCAGAAAGCTGAATTGGATTAGCATACAACTTTGGATAATCGTAACTGTGTATGAAGTTATTGAACAAAGACTGTTATTCTTTTGTAGATAGATCAATGATAACTGTTTTATTTTGATTGTACCAATAGACTTTCCAGAAAAGCACATTTTAGCTGTATAGATTATCGACCCATACATAAGCAAAATTATCGATATTTATATGAGGATGCATATATTGCAAAACTGAATGTTCTGCTCTTGTTTGAGTAATAAAAATTTTAACATTTTCTCTTTCTCAATTTAGTTACAATCTTTAGAAACTTTACAAATTAAACGTTGACCTTCATATCAAGAGACAGACTGAGAGATGCGTCCTGAGATCCCTTTTCCACCTATTTAATGGTCAAAATGAAAAGAAAATCGGATACATTTGAGTGTACTCGTGACACACTTCTTTCTTTTGTAGGGTAGGACCATAGCAATTATTTGGGCATTACTTTATCTTGGATCGTTTTTCTTTTTGCTTTAGTTTGTTAGGGAACACAATGAATGGGAGTTGGAGTGGTGTTAATCTAATATGTTTAGTGCAACTCACGAGTAGGAGTGGACCTGGAGTAAGGATAGCAGGTCTACTATCTAATTTACTGCAGTAGACTAACTTCTCGCTAATGCTACTCTTAATTTTGTGATGCCAAGCTAGAACAGCAGGCCATTATTAAGTTTGACATTGTTAATGGTGTCAGCAGGCCCCTAAATATGTTAGAAGGGGTGTCTGGTAGCATGAAGTTCAGGAACAAATTTTTATTCTAATGTCTAGATGGCCAAAAGAATCTCACGCTGGAAAGATTTGATTGTGCTTCCTTACATAAATGGTTTACTTTAACTTGCTGGATTCATAAAGTTCCGTGAGCTCATGTCAGTAACTCTCTTTGAGAAACTCTGAAGTAAATCATTGAGAGGCGCACTGACTGTTTTAACTATATTTGGCATTTGGATACATTGCTATACTACAACAAGAATGACTATTGAAAAGCATACTTTTTGCTCAGGAAATGTTGAGCGAACAACAGAGGTTATGATGATGGACTTATTTTGTGCATTCTTCCTCTTCATTCATATATCTTTTAATTACTGACTTGCTATAACCATGTCTTTACTGGGAACAAATAGAGTTGGATGCTCTAACTTTATAAGGTGTAATGTCTTCTGTGGTGTCTGCATTATGTTTGAATACTTCATATAGAATAATGTTAGCCACTGGATGCTTTTTGCAGTGAGACTGGCTCCTGAGGAGACATCAGTAAAGCTGACTGGTTATGGACACAATGCAGTCACATGTATTGGCATGAGAACCAACATACCGGTACTCAGTCTCTTTGTTCTTTCACCGAAATTATCATAATGTTCCCCAGAATTCTTCTGTTTACAGTTAACATATGAACTGTTCCCATGTCACTCTCCACTTTAGTTATTGAAATGTTGTGCAGCTCATCACACTCATTACCTTCTCTAATGCTGCAGCTGATAGTAGCCAATGCCATATCAGCTAGTTTCTGAGCTACTTCTAATGAATGCCAAGATTTGTGATGACATTCTCTAATGCTGCAGCTAATGGTACCTAATTTCCATATCAGCTACTTTCTGAGCTGCTTTGAATGAAATCCAGGATTAGGTGGATAATCACACTAATGAAGATATTAACTTGACTGGAACACTCCTGTTGTAAATCATTGATACCTCTAAAGTATTGTTGGTTAAACCACAAAACATCTGTCTCTGCCTCCCGCACTCATGTGCATTACACATCAATGTGTATTAGGTAGTGCAGCCTTCTTGTCCAATGCTGTTTGCTGTAGCTCGAACAAATTGGGCCCTGATCTAGCTGCCTGTGTCTTGATTCCTGTCACTCTCTTGCTTACACCAGTTGCTAATAATATGTGATATATGCTGACGGGTCCCCAGTCTACCACATTTAGATGGAAAGTGGACTAATTGGTATGTGTTTTACTCTCCATCATTCTTTTTCATTAATGGACTCTATGCTATTCATTGTGCCAGCTGTGCTGCTTCTCACTGTTCCTAAAATCTGTATCTGTCAATGTTGTTGATCTAGAAATGCAGCCTGCCAGTTTTTCTCACTTCTTCATTAGCTCAGATTAGTGGCCACTTCCTTGAAGTTTTAGACCCCTTTGTTGAACATTACTACACTTTTGCCTATAATTAAATTACATAGAGAAGCTTACTCTTTGCAACTAGTAGGCAGAAGAGCAAAGGCCACTGAAACTTGCTCAACAACTAAAGAGTTATCTATAGCAGCAAAATGTAATCCTTAAAGTGATAGGTGAAGAAGTACTTTATTGACGACTCTCTTGCTAGTACATTATTAAATTCTTCAGCCATAGACATCCACGGTTTAAGGCGAACATCAATTTCTTACTACTCAAACTTGTAATTATTCACCCGATACCTGAGGTTTGCGTTATACTTTCTGTTGCAGTAGAAAGTCCCAACTATTGTGGAAAATAGTGCTTACTACAGTATCTTGTACTAATTCTTACTAATTTTAACAGGTGATTTTGGATGAAGCAATCACCAAGCTCAATCCTGACTTCTTCTGGTTCGGAGGTGGTGAGATTGATCTTAAGCTGGGGATCAGGACATCAGAGTTCATCAATTTTTTGAATCCATTCATTGTCAACTGTAGCAGTGGTTAAAGGTCTCCATTCAAACAAAGTCAGACTCAATGAGGGAAAAAGACGGGTACTGTCACAGGCATTTTTCTCCTCGAGACTTACACAATCCATACACAGTGCTTCCCGTTGATGTTTGCTCCAAAATTGATTTCCAGGTTCCCAAAATGATTGTAGTCCGTCAAATAGTTAGGTCCCATTGCACCTGAATGGTCACCTCTACCAAACGGATCAATGATTGGTTTAAACGTCATGACATAAAACTGTAGTGCGCTCAGGTTCTTACAAATAGAATTTGGTCAGGTGCAATTTTTAACTACCTTTCCCCTTCCTGTTTCGCATAATGCGATCGGTAATGACAGCAAGTGCTTTCTCTCTCTTTTTTGATGTTTGAATTGAAATAAAAGAAGTATCTTATCCAAACACATGACATTTAAACCATTGGTAAATTAGGATTTGAGTAACCTAAATTGTAATTGTACAGAACTTTTAGCCTATCACTGTAGTTTAATGCGTTGTAGTAGGTTACTCATTACTTTTTTTCAGGTTACCAGTCCTCATTATAGGAAGTTATTTGTAATTTTCTTTTAAGTGACTTTATTATATAAATATACTGTATATTTATGACATCCATGTGAATCCCATATTAACAAAACACAAGAGAGAGATGCTAAATATATAAGTAAATAAGCTTTAGACCCTAATGATGCTTTTTAAAACGTGCGAATCTAGGCTTAAAACGAACAATATCACTAGTGGTTGTGCTGTTACATATGGTATCAGGGCCACTTCTCGTGCAGCCTTGAACGAGTAAAAATAGCACGGGTTAGCCAGTTTTCGGACTGGTAATTGAAAAATAGCAAGTGTTTGCAAAGTCATTGAAAAATAACTACTATTTTACTGCAACACATTGCACGGAAAGTTCCAGCATAATATACTGGAGATTGGTGCATCTGTGGAACTCCAGCACACAGAAAGTTCCAGCATAATATATGTTGGAGATTGTAGCACATGTGCATGAACTTCCAGCATATTATGCTGGACCAATATATTATGCTGGAACTCCATTATATTATGACGGAGTTCCAGTATGCCTATACTCGAACTCCATCATAATATACTGGATTACCAGCATAATATACTGGAACTCCTGGAAATTCATATATAAAAAATTCGAACTCCAGTATATTATTCTGGAACATTTTCCAGATTTTGAACATTATTTTCGTTCAGATTTATTTTTACATGAAAAATGGCTAAATTTCGATTACTTTTGAAACTGTGATTATTTTCAATTACCACTTATAAATCTGGCTATTTTAATTTCACTCCTTGAACAAAGGTGGGGCAATTTCGTGACGTATTTTAAAAAGCTGCGCGGACCTAGTATAACCCGAAGGTATTACTAGTGGGTTGGTTGTTACAATATTACAATTTACACCTTTAGTCTATATAGCTTGAACTTGGTTAGAGTTGAAGTTTTATATATTAATAGTGTAAAAAGAAATTAGAAGATTACTTAAAAGTAAACAAGAGACAACAATCTGCAATAAACGTGCATAAGTATATATTAAGCGTATGTGTTGAGTATTTTCACATTGTCAGTAAATAGAAATTAATCCAAACTATATCTTTGACCTCAACCATGACACTTTTCCAACCCCAAGGCTGAGCGCAAATTGGACTGTTGCGAACTAAAATTCAAAGACAAGAGTGAAAAATAGCAACTTTGTTTGCCTCCCTGTGGTTGTGCATATGATAAATGACAAGAATAGATTTGGTTTCTTGGATATCAAATGCAAAAGACCAAAAAAAGGGACAGTGCAGAAACTAACACACAACTCTCCATCATTAAATAAGAAAACCAACCAACACATTCACGGCAGAGAGACCACCACTCCACTTCACTGCTATTCTTTTTCTACATGTATATATTTATTATATATGCACTTTTTAATTCAAGGCAACAGTTGATTAAAACAACACAATAATATGAGGGACCATATCCATCCACATCATGCTCTAAAACCTCAATCACACCATGCATTAATGTAACACGTGACCATACACCACTGATATTTCTTGCTAGGGCTTTTGCTTTTCTTAGATTTGTACAAATATGGAATATCGTATCATATACGACTATACGAGTATTGTTTCTTATGTAGGATTCTCCTTCATTTGCGAAAAAAACAAAAAAAGAACAAACTGAAAACCGACAGACTCACGTATATATATAAACGAGAAAGCAAAATACATATGAGTATGTTTTTTCATCTACTAAGATATAAATTTATAAATCTAGTGTTTAGTGTTGTGAATGGGTGGTTTTCGATGGGGTTGAGCATAATCCATAACCACCACGTCTTCCACAGGGTCTTTTTCAATGGAGTTCACTGCTTCTTCCTCATGTTGTGCTGATGGTGGAGTTTCAAGAATAAATCGTGACTGCCTCCTCAACGTCTGCATACAAATATCAAATCTAAATTAAACATTTTCTTTTGTATAAATATTCATGCACATTTAACCGATGAGTTTAAGCTCGTCTAATTTTTATACTATCAACTCACTTAAAAGATAATTATAGGTAATTGTTTATAAAAAGTTGGATTAATAACTTAAAAAATGAAGCAAGTTACAGATAAAATATACTTGTTGTAAAAATTGTTTACACTACCATGTAGTATATAAGTGGAATACTTAATATAAAAGATGGTCCGTTTACAAGCGTAGAAATTGGATACTTATTGTTCTTGACTTTGTGCATGTCAATATACAATATTGAAAGATGAGATTGTTAATAGCTAAAAAGATCAATATGCGATATGTTACAACATGTAAAATCAGCTGAATTTTAAATAGTTTTATTCTTCTTAATGATTAAGTAATTCTTGGGTTACAATAATATTTTACTCTTTCTCATAGTAGTTGAGTCTAACATTTGATTCCTTCAAGGTACACTCTGTCATACTAAAATATTTTCAGTGGCATAGACACCAATTATATCGTGTGTGTATGTATATATATATATATAAAGAGAGAGTTAGAGCTTTACCTTTACTTGAGCTCCTGCTTGAATTGTCATGACTTTGTTTCCTGTTATAAGTCACACCACATATTTCGTCATTTATAAAAGTTAAAGGGTTAGAAGTAGGAAATAAATAAGTGCATTCATGATCACTTCGAAACGGAAGCAATGAATTCTTTTCTCTTTCTTCCTTCTCTATGTCTCTCTATTTATAACTTGTTGAAAATATTGTCACCCTTAACATGGAAAAGTGTGAAATTGAGTTCTAAAATATCCAAGCAAGGATGGTTTAGTTGAGTTACAAAGGAAAAACTATAATGCTACATATTTTAAAATGTGTGGATGTTTTTGCATAGAAAGAAGAAACTCAAACGGAACACTAGAAACTATGAAAATTGATAGGTTTCAACAAGAATGGAAATATTTAACGTGGCACAAATTAATGAACTAACTAATCTTATTCAATACCTTTAATTTCTTCTCCATCTTCCTTTCGTGAGACATTTGATCTCTTTTTCCACATAAGTTTTGCACCATTCCGACTTCCACTTCCATTATTTTCATACGTGATTCTTCCTTCTGTTTTAAATGTGTCCCTTGTCAAAAATGTTACATCCTGCAAACAAAAAGTAATTTATAGTCAAATCAGTTTTCTTAACTTACCTAATCTCCACACCAAAAGAAAGAGATAGTAATATATATATATATATATATAAGCTTCAAGCAAGAAAATAAAAAAAGAAATATTTGTAAAGCAAACCTTGGCAAAGAGCTGTATTCTGTTTTCTTCATCAGTAGTTGTTGCAAGTGGTCTAGCACTGCATGCATGGAGAGAAATACAAACCAAAAGATAAACAAGAAACTTAGACATATTGACAATTTTTTTTCCTTTTTTTCGTTCTTTACGAGAGCTTATGAATAGGGTATTTATATATCAGATTTCAAAGAGAATAGTTGTAACTTTGTAATGGTAGCTAGGGTTGTGGGATTGGCAATGAATCATACTGGGGATATATGTAGTGTGGAAAAGGGTAATGAAAATGCATTAAATGCAGGTTTTGTAGGGAGATGAACGTAGTTGTGTCAAGAGAACATGCAGGTGATCCTTCACAACAATTTTGAAGATATTGGCGGCCTCCTCATGTCCCCTCCTCCTTTTAATTTCTCAATCACCAAAGGGCCCATGATTTAGACCTCCTAAGAATGCGTATAGTTGAGGTGTGTGCAAGCTGATTTAGACATCATCGTTTCTCAGATTGTATTGATTGAGGGATTGAACTGTTATTTCCTCATATGATTTTGGGTAACTTTTTTCGCGCGAGTTAATTAACTATTAGTTGAGTTAAGTTCAATATTCATTTTCTAAACATGTCCATCTTTTTTCATATTGTACATGTGTCAAACTCATGCTTGTGATTGTGTTTCTTGGTGTTGGACACCATGTTGTGTTATTAAGGGGATGAGCCACACTGTAGTTACGGGTTCGACAGTGTTAAAAAGTTTCATTTAATATGTACAAATAATATATTCAGAATTCAATAAGCAAAATAAATTAATAAGTAATATATTATAGTTCAAAACCTATAAAGTAAAAATTATGGCTCCGTCTTTGATATTATGCATACTCCAATTGTCCAGCTTTGGGCGTACAAGACTGTTAGACTCAAGTTCTAAAATAATTGTTGGTGATTCTCACTTCATAAGTTAGTTTTTAGAATTGATTATGCTCAAAATCTATTTTCATGGCACTATATATGTGTAAATAATAATAATTATTATTCAAAAAAAAAAGGAAAAACCACCAAGATTTTGTTAAAAGATACATAGGTAGGCAAGAATCCCAGAACCATAAGAGCTTCTTCGAATCATTTGCTTAACATCGCTCTCTCTTGCCGACAGTGGAAGATAGAACTAGAGTTGGGGCGAATTTTCCTTTAAATTGCCTACGGGCTACATTTTGAGTGAATATCAATTCCTTTTAATTTGATCATTCTTATTTGATATTTAATACGACATGTTTTAATTAGGTCAATCTTATTATTGGAGTTCAACAATGACAAAAAGAAAAGGAAAAGGGCTAATAACGAGGGATCTGGCAAATTTTAAAACACATGTCAAACACAAAGGTAATTAATGTAGTCAAAATCTGACTTATGATCTCACATGTTAGTAAAGACTTATGCTGTTCTTGATGTGATTGGACTTCTTTATAACAACTTATCTCCATATAAGATGAAGCATTTTAGAGTTTGCATAATTGCATTGATCAATGATCATAACATAACTCATACAATAAATGTAGGAATAATAGAATTCTAGGACCTGCCCCATGTGTTTCTGCAGGTTTCCTATCCAATTCATATCTTTTGAGTTAGATTTTCAGCATGGCTTGGTAAATGGCACTCCTTACTTTAATTTCCCCCTTGCCTTTGTAGGTACTAGTAATAATTAATTTTGCTAGGTATTTCCTAAAATTAAATTGCACAAATTTTGTCATCATGCTAAAAAAGAGGCTTGGAGCAACGATAAAGTTGTTTCTATATGACCTATAGGTCACGAGTTCGAGCCGTGTTGAATCAACCGTTACCGCTTGTGTTAGCGTAGGCTGCTTATATCACACCCTTTGGAGTATATGGCGTGTCTTCGGTTGAGAGTAAACGCGAAATATTTCGTACATTGGATTGTCCTTTTTTGTCATCTTACTATCCTTGTCCTATATAGCCCTTTTAAGGTTGGAAAAACTGGTTCACTGGCACATGCCCTTGTTCCTTGCTTCTCAAGTTACTGTTCAACAGTACTTGCGAATTAAGTTCAACAGTCTATTTTCAAATATAAGGATGATTCTTTAATCTTATCTGTTCGCTCGATATCAGGTTTGAACATAGAAAAGAATATGTAATGAAGTCACTGATTCAGTTTAATTTGCTGCTTAAACTATACAAATGTATTTCTCCTTTCCACATAAGGATGTCAAGACTTATTTTGTCAAACAGTTGGCATGCAATACATTTGATCGACCTGCTAACCGCCAAAAGATTTGAGGATGAGAAGAAGCTCTTTGCCCTAGCCTGAAAAAAAAAAGGAATAAATAAATAAATAAAATTAAAAAAAAAACGAAGAAACAGCCATTCCTCCTCCTTTAATATGCTCGTCATTTCTTTGCCAGTCTTACACTTGACCATAGCTCATGCAACGCCGACATCCAAAGGTGGAGCTGGTCCGTTAAAGTTACTGGGTTCAAATTAATAATTTATATATATTTAATAAATTTTTAAGATAAATACAGAATTAAAGTTACTGAGTTCGGCCGAATCTCATAAGGCGTGTGCTAGCTCTGCCCCTGCGGACATCATTAGCTATGCTTCCCTTTGGGATATGTCCTTTCGGAGACATTTGATAAAATTAAAATGATACAAAGAAAATTAACACGCACTAATCGAGAAATTCATTTATGTGATAGAGTTCCCATGATATTTTAAGACTAACCCTCTCATTGTTGGAAATATTAATCATCCTCGTCAATGCAAAGAAATCTAATTTATCATCAAAAGATTTTTACAAGCACTACTAGCTAGTCTCGACTCATGTAATATTTTTCCTCTCCACGACTAGATATTAATACACGATCAAGGGGAGAAGATAAATGGTTCGTTTGCTCTGAATGGTAAAACAGAAGTAAAGAACAGTGCAAAACGATGGACATGGTTTGTGGTACAATTGACGTTTGTTTACACCAGAATGCAGTATATATAACGGCTATAACTATGGGAGCCCATGTGGAATTCGGCCGTCATAACTACGATCGGGGCAGCACAATAACTTTATGGGTTCTGATCAATTTTAGAACGACGACTTCAAGTATTAGTGTCAGGGTTCTCAATAATTTAATATTTGTACATATTTAATAAATTATAAATACCAAATACACTGTTTGGGTAAAAGCGACTGAATTCAACCGAACCTGTAGTTCGACTTGTGCTTTCTTCCCTGGCTATGATAAAAAGGTTTAACTTCTATGTGCATATTATATGAAAATATATATACAATCAGATTATTCATAATGTAAGATTACAGATAAATCTTATGATAAATACTATAAAAAGCAATAATTAACATGTTATAATAGCTAAAATTACACGATTCATAAAAAAATCTTACTTCATAATGTAATTACAGATAAATCTTATGATAAATACTATAATAATAAGATGATAAAAGCGTAATTAACATGCTATAATAGCTAAAATTACATTGGCTTATTTTAAAAATCTTACCTATATATATAATTTAAATTCATTAAAATTGAAATGAAAGAAGCAAAAGATGAGTAGACTTAACATACAAAACATATGGGACCTATAAGGAATGGGTGTTTGAGACCTGAGGCTGAGGCTGAGGGGAGAGGAAATAATGATTTTTGGGAGACAAAGTAGCATGGCCATACCGCCATTGGCTTTTGGCACCCAACACTCCATGACATGTGGGTCCCACTGTAGCATGACACGTGGCATGTAGTCCCATGTGCCCTAGTCATGTGAAAAGTAAACAAAATTAAAGGCCACCCTCTCCTACTATACTATTCCCACTTCTTTCTCCAACAGATGACCATTTTAGTGAACCAAAGAAAATCTATCTCCATTGGAAATCCCTTAATTTGGTGTTTTGGCTTATAATTTTTCTTTTGTTGTTTGGTTGGTCTGTTCAGGTTGTATCACCCAGCAGACAGAGTTAGTCCTTATATATCTTAAGGTGAGCCTTCAAACGGTAATATTCTCTTCGTATGACCTATATATAAGCTAGGAGATTGAGTCGTAGAATCATCGCTAAATATATTCGCGTCAGTGTATGCTGCTTACAACAGACTGTCTTGGAGTGCGATCCTTTCCAAGATCTTGCAAGAATACGAAATATTTTATGCACTCGCAAGCTGCCCTTTATATCTTAAGGAGTCGTTTGGTATAAGGGATAAGGATAATAATCTCAAGATAGAATTTGAAATTGTATTTATTCCATATTTGGTTATAAGTTTAGCTAATTCCAAGATAAGTTTTATGCTAAACTGATGGTATAACTATCCCATATAGAAGTGGGATAGCTAATCCCATAGAATATCCTATCCTTATTTAGCTTACCATTGTACCAAACAATCCCTAATTATTACAATATCGTCAATGATGTGTACTTAAACATATAGTGTTCCTGTTTGTGCGAACTTAATTAAGTAGACAAAAGTTGACATTTACCTTCCCCGTCTTTATCCTGTTTTGCCTAAGAAATCCCAGTATTATTAGTCCTTGTGTGTATATATGGATAGTTTAAGTTCTTGGTACTGATAATGTTAGTTTACGTACGTCAAACAATAATTTTTCACAAGAAGCCTAATATTGTAACTTAAAAGCTAGAGTACTAATTTGTTATAATTAAATTGTACTGGTAGTATAAAATTCTAGATATTATCAATACATATAACTTAAATGCATATGAATATAAACATTATCAATGTGCATCATATGTTCGTAATACACTTTTGATTATTCCTGTTTGTACTTGCTGAAATACTCAGTGGCTGTTTAGACATATAACTTAAATCCATATGAATATAAACAACATATTGAATTTTAAAGCACTCGCCGGTTAAAGTAGCGAACTACGGGAAATTAATTATTAATCATTTAATTTGAATAATTGAAAAGTAGATGGTGATTGATATAATGTATTTCACATACTATTAAGGTAGTCAAGAGAGTTACAATGAATTAAGCAATATTCGGAAAATCATGTATTTGTCAGAATTCAGAAAACCAAAAAACTTAAAGGGTGTGTTTTGGTACGAAGGAAATGTTTTACTTGAAAATTCTTTCCTTCGAAAATAAGTGATTTTTTTAATTTATTTTTTGCTGTTTAGTTTGGTAACAAAAAATATTTTTGAAAAATAGATAATAGAAGCAAACGCTATATGAGACGAAATGGGTAAGCGGAGGCGGGTGGTAGGTCGAGGTTTAGGGGACAGAGTGGCGGTGGTGATGTTAGGGGGGGTTGGGGAGGGTGGGTGCGCGGAGGAGGGGTTGGGATAGGATAAGAAATGTTGAGAAAGAGTTTTTGAAAATATTTTTCCTCTTTTGATAACGAAGTCATCTTACTCCAATTGGAAGAAAATGAATTCACGACAAAAATATTTTCCAAACTACTCAGGCCAATCAAATATGAAAAAATTAAAAAATAATACAAGTATTAGCTTTGTGCATTATTAATCCTTGTTTGGTATACTTTTTCAACCTATATATTACTAATACTTGTATTAGTTATACATCATATTTGGTATTTTCCTATGTATAATTAATACATAGCGGACCATGGTATTAGCAATGCAAGAATTATTAATACTTGCATAAGCATGGTTAAAGATATAATTGCCCCTCAAATCCCTCAAAGTGTACAAAATTAAAGAATGTAGATGGTATTTTTGTAAACAGCTAATTTTTTTTTTTAAAATTATGCAATGCTTTAATATATCAAACCAAACAATGGATAACAAAAAAATTTCGGCATAACTAATCTCATCATTACTAATATAAGCATTAGTAATACATAGGAGTGGCAAACCGGCGGGTCAGGTCGGGTCAGATATGATCGGCCCGAAAACGGGTAATTCAAAAAATGAATAAAGTATCTGACCCGACCCATATTTAATACGGATAAAAAACAAGCTATCCGGCGGATAATATGATTATCCATATTATCCATGATTTCTTGCATATAATTATTTTTGGAAGAATCCTAGTCTTCCAACCTTGAGTAGCTCCCAATTTGAGACTTTAGAAATATAAAAGTTAAAACCAGTAGTTATCCTTTGATTATCCATTTTCTAAGTGGATAATATTGTTCTTAACCATATTGGACCCATTTTTAAAATGTTCATTATCCAACCCTTTTTCTAATGGATAATATGGGTAGATAACTATTTTCTTTTAACTATTTTGCCACATCTAGTAATACACTCTATTCAACACTATTCTTATCCTCATACCAAACGACCCCTTATTGTATAATTCGTGTAGCCCTTTTCTGTGCTATTTCATCCTCTACATGGGAAGTTTGTCACCCCCAACTTCAGTTACTAACTCTTACTTCTCGATCTAATTTGGACTAATCTCTTAGTGGGCAAGAAATTTCCTAGTAACCAAACAAAACCAAATATATCTGTTTTGCAAGATTGTACCACGAAGGATGTGGACGTGACCTTTACAACAAAAAACTTGCATTTACATGATGTTCAGAGGTTCATCTTCCTTTGCCAGGGAATTAGATATTCTAGCTTTACTGAAGCCACAAAATACATAGTAGGCCAATGATGCTTCTTTTGACAAATTCACTCCCCCTTAAGTCAACATCTTCCACCTATTTGTCCTTAAACTCTATATATTTCGCAATCTTCCCAAGCTCTATGATATCATACTTCTAGACACAAAGTACTTTTTCATATAGGACTGTTTTCATCACTCGCTAAATATTAAATATTATGACGACGTACTTTAACGATACGATAAAACCTCTTAGTATGTAAAACTTCTGGATGTGAATATACATTTGCTGCTGCAAAAGAAGCTAAACAATGAGCCTTTTTTTCCCTTCTCTTTCCCTCTTTTGGCAATAGTAACTACAAATACTTGCAGAATCTTGAAATAATAAGGCGAATCAAGAATGAATTAGCGACTTTGAGTCGTCCCTTATGCAGCAACTGAATTGGACATTAACACAGTCATTAAAGTGATTGAATTCAACTGATTATTAACATCATATGCCAGAAGATTGCGAAATTTGTTTTTCTGAACTATACGCAAGTATATGCTATACATAATTATTTCCAATAAAACCTTTGATAAGATCAAAGAAGCGAAAGAGGATATTAGCAGGACGGAGAAGTGACACAGGAAAATAAACCAGGGAACTGTAAGCAAATCAACGAACGTTACTAGCGTGAAAGCTACAGCTCGTTCAGGTCCCCGAATGTGTTTTCTCCACTGTAAGTAACATAAAGGAAACCATCTTCATCCTTCTTCTCGTCATAGATTGCAGACATGATTGCCCCTGCAAAACCAAACAGTTTGCTCACTTCATTGTAAAAGAGACTATTATTCCCAGTTGTGATGGCAACTTCTAAAAGCCAGATATTAGTGAGTAGGAAATACCTGTTGGCGGTAGGACATTGTCGATAAATATGAATATTGCCTTTTCTGCACTCAATTTGATTCTCTTGCGAATGACATAGACAAATTGCCCAACTGTCAAGTCAGCTGGCACGAGATACCTGTAATTTTGCCAATTAGAGAACATGAATCAAGTTTTTGCTGGAGTCCAAAAACCAGATCTTAACAGAGTATCCTTTCCTTTGGTAATAAAGATAGTTGTGTCAACAGCAATGATGAGATAATGAAAACAAAGCTACTGGAGATCTGAACCACTGGAAAATGGAAATCGAACAAAGTTACTTCAACAACAGGGCTAATGGTGGTCAAAGTTATCCGAGACGGAGCTAGGATTTCAACATCATGGTTTCAAATTTTAGAACAACTTCAAGTGCTTATAAATAGGTTCTTAATTTAATACTTGTACATATTTAATAAATTTCTTAACACAAATACAATGTTTGAGCAAAAGCTATTGGGTTAGGCCAAACCCGTAGCTGGGCTTCTAGCTCCACCCCTGAAGATTATCGTGGTGTCATGCTGGCAGGAAGAACAGATTTACAAGAGAAGAAAAAAGGGTTAATCAAGTTAGTAGGAGATGTTTGTAAATTCTCTTTCAGCATACAAGAGACGACGACATTTTTTTTTAGCCTACAAGAGATGACAATATTCATCTCAACATATAACATGAATGCCACCAATTATCGCCTAAACTCAGATAGCAAAGTAGATGTTTGGAATAAGGCAGCTGGAAGCATGATCAAGTTATGGAAAAGGTCAATTGCCAATCTGGACGGAAGACAACAACTAAAAAGGGACACAAGACATAGAGGAATAAAGGATAAACATTTCGCAGAGGTAAGAGTTTTCTCCCTTTGTCGTAGCAGAACCTAACATAGATGTAAGTAACAAGGAAAGGTTTACTTGCAGCTTGATCGGTGCTTACTTTTTCTTGTCGATGTTGGGAATATCACTTTTTTCAGCCTTTTCAACTATCACCTGCATATTACATAAACAATGTGAAAAAGAAGCATTGCAGAATTCTGGATGATTGGCAAATATACCAAACAAAACATATACTAAGCAGTAATTCTTGCGTTCCAATTGGACGCCACTGTCGAACATGTCCAGTTTGAGTTCAAACAAGTCTCAACTATGATAATCATATAGTCAGCACATGACACCAAATGAAACAACTAATAAGCAGCAATTCTTGAGTTACAATTAGACGCTACCCTCCTTGGCCTGATGTCCAGTTTGATTTGAGACAATTGTCAACTATGGAATAATAAGGTATTCTGCAGTGAGCAAACTACTGTCCAATGAGGATTCACATATCTGATCGCAACTTGCTTGGGGTAAACGCGTAGTTCCAGTGGTTGGTGGTTTTCTTTAATCCAACAGAAAACATTAATATGTAATTTTACACATGACAATCTACGCTGATCAGAATCTACGTCATTCTCTTAGGTGTCAGCAAGTGATTGACAGTCTTGCTCCATTAACTTTGGATGTGACTTAGATTCAAGATTGTTCATCAATATATAAACCGCATAATAGTCCATGTCAGGTCAAATCTACATACTTTTGACATTAAAACTTTTACTACACAAACATACTACTTCAACAGTTAGACTTTTTCGATTCTTTCATCTCTTATTTAAGTTCAGGTCTTGCTGAACGGTCAATTGTACCTAGTATCATTTGTTCTTCCTTCAAATTGTTGAAAAACACATCCAACTACTCATCTCCAGAAAGATACCTTTACCAAATTCACCTCTAAAACATTTCATATCCCTTTCAGTACACAAGAATGCCTCTAAGGTCTTTTAGTTACAACTCTGAGTAGGGATGGCAATGGGGTGGAGCGGGTTTGAAAAAACCCACAAGAATTTCAACCCGCTCCGTCCTGCCCCGCATAGTTATTTTTTCACCTTTAAACCCGCCCCGCCCCACTTAATTTTTTTTTTTCTTTTTTCTTAAATTTTTTAACTATCATGTGTTACTAACAAAATTCTCCCATTGGAATATTTTAATAGATTATATGTTTGTTAATTTTTTCAATATTTACTAAACATATATTCACTTGTCAAAACGTTATTTATATCTTTAACAAAGTATGATTCGAATAATATTCATGTAACAAGAAACCCGAAAAATTGAAAACCCCGACAAAACCGAACCAATCCAAACCGATATAGTTGGTTTGGTTTGGTTTTGATAAAAACCGAACCAACCCGATTCATGTACACCCCTAAACACAACATATACCAACCGAATTTCAAGTTCAATTGTCATCTTATTAATCTTGTGAATATTGGAACTAAACACCAATTTTGTACTTCTCGTATTCATGTCCCTTAAAGGTATTAAGGTTTGAAACGTGTTGATCGATCATTGATTTTTTCTTTCTATTTTAATCAACTAATGTTGGTACAAAAGTAATTCAATAGTTATGGGATCACAAGTCGAATTTATTTATGAATTAAAACATTATGGATAGTACCATTCTAACCTGGATGGATATTCTCCCTATGGATATTCTCCCTTCTCTATCGTAAGTTTAATTTGTACATCAAAATTAAAAAATTGGCCGTGTAAAATTTTGATGTCCTCTTAACATAAACATTAATGATGTTTAGTGGTGACAAAATAGATAACGATTTTCTGTAGTCTTTTAGTAATGGAAACATTTTCTTTAATGTTCCTGCAGGTCAGTACCGTGGCAAAAGAAAATCATACATTTCCATCCCAATATATCACTTTGATGAGACTTATGCAAATTGGTTAATTATAAATCAAAATAGTATTCGTGCTAGTGAAGAAGAATGTGAAATTGTAGTTGAAATGATTGCTTTGTTTCAAAAAAGATAAAATTCAAAGTTGCGCCACATTAAACCGGCAACCCGCCCCGCCCCGCTTTAAAAATTTTAAAAATTGTTTTAACCCGCACCCGCACCCGCATAAGAGTAAACCCGCACCAGCCCCATTGCCATCCCTAACTCTGAGAGACTAGAGAGGTTGGACTTTGGTATAAGAAAAGCAAACTAAAATTCTTAGTAGTCGACTTGACAAGAATGAAACCGCCAGTGATAGTGGAGTGTTCTGGAACAAGAAGTCTAGCAAAAACAAGACTGATGTAGGTACCAAGGATACATTTCTACAAGAATGTGTTATTACCTCTATTGTTTTTTATCAAACTCAAAGGGTATGTCTCAGTGCCTTCAATAATTTCAGGGTGTATTATCCTTTTTTATTGTGCATTCAAGCCTCAAATGCATATGGGAACATACATTGCCAATAAAAAGGAAACACTCCCATATTCTTCAAGAAATTTCCCATACTCTTCCTATCACCGCACAAGTACACCAATCGTGCTTTCTTATCTAATGAGATTGTAGTTCTCTGTCACTAGATATAGAACGTGCAGTTCTATGGCAATTTCGGTTTGGTAGTGAAACAAGGAAATGTCAATATTAATCACATCATACAATCCCTTCTCCATTGTATAAGGCAATATTGTTTAAAAACATTAAATAACAGAGAACTGCTCGTAAGAGGCAAGAAGAAAGTGATGAATTTCGAGAACTCCACTATATAACTTCCAAATTTGTTTTAAAGAATAATCTCTATCATGCATTCTTAACACTAGACAACTTAGCACTTAGCCATGTCAATGACTCGAAAAGCAACTACAACAACAATTACGCCTTAGTCCCAAGCAAGTACAAATCGGCTATGTGAATCCTCACTGCGCATCTCAATCTCATCTACTTCTTCCCAGATCAATATTACACAAAATAAAACAAATAAATAAATAAATAGTACTACAAATTAAGTGATGTTGTCCATGAAATTATGAAGTCACATTACTATATTCACATTGAAACAAGCAGCTACAACAGAAAAATAATACAGCAACATAAGACTCAATTCTCACCGGAATCCTATCTGAGTATTTTTCCCTAATCCGAGCAGCCTCGGCGCGCCTCTTCTCTGAACATTCAAAAAAACAGCGTCAAAAAAAAAAAGAAAAATAACACCCACAATTCTTTTTCACAACAAAACATCATAACACAGCAAAATTTACAAAAACAAAAACCGAAAACGAACCAAGATCATGCTCTTGCTTGAATGAGCTCTTAACCATTTTCCTGAATCAAAACAATCAATGAAGCAGAATTATTGCCTTAATTAACATATTATCCACTACCAAATAACCCAATTTTTTTTACAAAACAAACAGCTATTAATTTAAAGTAATCATGTTTGACCTAAACTGATACAAAACCAAAGTAACTTTAATTCTACTGCTTCTAAAACAACCTCATCAAGAAAATATTCAGCAAAAAACTATCAGAAAATAAAACAAATATAACCAATTTGATAAAGCGAGAACTAAGAGCAAAATAAACATCAAAATTCAGAAAACGAAAAGTATAATAACGATCAGAAGGAGTAAAGAACTAACCTTTTTGTAAAAGAATGATCGTCAATTGAGAGAAAAAAGATAAACAATGAAGATTGAGTAAGTGACGACTTTGCTTTTGCTTTGTTTTAGGACTCTATACTATGTTTAAATAATCATTATCCAAAATTGTTTTATTTTAGTTTTCACGGCACTGTTGGGAAATATTCCTGTGTAAGTGCTCTCACGTAGTAGACGTGGGCTTCAAAGAAAAAGCAAAAAAGCTTAATTAAATTGGACATTATTTCCTTCTTTTTTTTTTTAATTATTTCACGAGGTATCCCAATTAATTCGAATTTTTGTCAATTAAGTTTTTTTTATTTCTAAGGTTTTGATATCTAATTATCCATTCTCAAATCAAAGTAACCTTGGAGTTGGAGGTAATTTCAAATAATACAAAAATTTACACGTCTAAATGCAATATATGCAAGAGTTTTTGTGATTTATTATCTAATTCTTAAATGAAATTTTAGTGTAGCAAAATGTCTTATCTAACTTTGATGATTTTCGCCTTCAAAAAGAACTTTGCTGATTCCCTCCCTCCCCACCCCCCGCCCCGCTCCCTACCACCACAACAAATCTAACGTTTATCTATTGTTTCTACTCTAGGAAGATCGTATAGTCAATATAACCAAGCATCTAAAATTAACTTATTTTAGAAAGTATTTTTTAAAAAAATATTTTTGGTGAAATATAATTTGGATTTGACTAATCAATCTGAAAAGTACTTTTGAGTAGTAATTAGTATTTGGTCAGAGTTTTTACAAACTACTTGTAAGTGTATTTTTTCAAAAGCATTTTCAAAAAAGTGTTTGGAAAAAAACTATTTTTTTTATATCTAAAAAACTGCTTCTGTTTCTACTCAAATATACCTTTTTTTCTTTCTAGAAACTTGATCAAATACCTCTAACTTTAAACTTTTTTTAAAAATAAACACTTCTTATAAGGAAAAAATATTTTAAGCATTAAAAAATTTGATCAAACAAGCTATTAACGAAAGATCTATTACCACAAAGTTGTACAATGTCCTTAATTCTTGCTAAGGGAATTTTCAAGATAAAAAACTAGAGAGTTTAATAATAAAGCTTTTAATACAAGGACCACTATTGAAATATGTGTAAACACATACAAAAAGACGTGTCCTATAGAACAAAGAGGATATACCTTTAGAATCCTCCAACTGTACTGCTTTCTTTGTCTTCTATCCTCCTCTCCGTTTGGGAATGTGAAAGTTTTGGATTACTACAATAAAAAATAAAATATTCGTATGTATTTTATGACATTTTTAATTTAACTATTAATTAATGTATATTCAAATAAAGATTGTGATAAGTTAGCTTTTGATCCTTGCATCTGATTCAGGTAAATATTTTCATTACTTGAACTGCTCCAACTTTATGAACTATCAATTTAACTAGGAAATCTCTTTTATCAACTGTCTATGCTAAATTAGATAAAATCATAACAGTAAAGTCTTATGAAATGCATACTGTAACTCAATTAACATAAAATATTAGATGCTATTACTTTTTTTAAAAAGTAGTTAACCATCTAATATTCCAAACTCACTTGTCCATCATGTCATCATCTTGCACAAGAATACAATTATGACTAGTATTATGGTAATTTCAGATTATCAGAACACGCTCTTGGGCCAAAAGAAAAAGATTAGCAAAACAAGTCCACGAGAACAAAATTTATTTAATTTTCTAATCTCATCCTTCAATTAGCATGATCTTGTACTTTATCTTCTTAACCACTTTACGCGTTAAATGGCATCTTAATTATTAATAATTCATTAAATAGAAAATTAATTGAGGCATTTGCATCTATACCCGTTTTTTTTGTCACGTTTTAACTTATACCCGTTTTGCAAAAAAAATTACAAGCTACCCATTTTTCGCGTAACTTCAGACATACATGCTTGAAGTAGAAAATTTTTTGCCTGAAATGTAGCAAAACTTCAGATATTTTTGCATGAAGTTTGGCCTAACTTGCAAAGGCAATCACGCAAACTTCAGTTCATAGTGCAAATGGCAAAGTTCAATAAAACAACAGCATGTATTGGCTGAAGTTTTTGTTTGTAATTGCTGAACTTAAGCATTCTAGTAGCTGAAGTTTTATTTTGTATTTGCTGAGCTTCAGCATGTGTTGGCTGAAATTTTTGTTTGTAATTTCTGAACTTAAGCATTCTAGTAGCTGAAGTTTTGTTCTGTATTTGCTGAACTTCAGCATGTTTTAGCTGAAGCTTTGTTATGTTTGTGATGAACTTCAGGGCTGAAGTTTGTTTTGTATTTGTTGAACTTCAGCATTCTAGGAGCTGAAGTTTTTGTTTATATTTGCTGAACTTCAGTATTTTTAGAGCTGAAGTTCTAAAATAACAATGACAAGTTGTCATTAAGATCCAGTTGCTAACTACTATTTATTGTATATTTTAGCCTTAGAATAATGGAATTATCAGGAAATTTGAAAAGCAATACTCCCTATAAAATAAGACCATCAGTAAAAGTAACATTTTCACCTAATGCACAGGGAATAAAGTCGTGATTTCATGTTTTAGTAGTAATTAAAATTAGAATTTTTGAACTGGACGGTCCAGAAGCTAATTCCTAGCTATAAAGAGCTAAAAATATAAGTTGTTCTCTCTATCTTCAGCATTCAGAAACGAAGGAGGAGGAGAAAGAGGCCTGAAATTGTTTAAACAATGGGTACAAGTTAAAACTTTTTTAAAAAGTGAGTATAGGTTAAATGGGGGCGATCAAATAGGGCGCCCCGTACAATTTTTACAAATTAATTTCAGTAATAATAATTTGACAATGTAACTGGACTTACACTTGCTTCTTCGGGTTTACTAAATTTTAAGCTTAGCCCAATAACTACCTCCTCCGGCAGTAGAAATGTAACCGGGTAGTCATTTTATATGGTTACTGTTTAGAAATTAGCCAGTGTGTCTCAAATTTAGTTTTTCAATTCAATTTTTTAGGACACAAAGTCCTGAAGTTAAGATTTTTAGTTCAAAGTTTCAGGATCAAATAAATATTGGTTNCCCCCCCCCCCCCTCTGACAAGTACATAGACGGTGTTTGAATCGTTGTGTTAATGGATACTTTATGATTTTTAAATTTATGGAACTTACACAAAACAGCCGGACGAATTTATTTTTTATATTTTTCTAGCCGTTATATATTGATTATACACGACTATACACATATTATATATTTGTCATTTTAATTTTTTGATAAATAAAAATAATTTTATTAACCAACTAGAACTATTACATCAGAAAAACTTGCATACTGTAAACACAATTTTAACAAATTAGAACTCTTTATCTCCTATAACTTTTGTATCTCGCTAAAACTCTAAACATGATAGAAATTCAGGAATTGTTACTGTGTCATGATTTTAAGTTGCGTATTTCCTCTATAGAATATCTCTTGGATGATGATTTGAACAACAACTTCTATACTTCTGCATTTACCTTGAAAGATCATTTGACTTCTCTCTTTCCAGATTTGATGTACACTCGCAGTTACTGTCATTCTGAACAAATGTGCATTGGCAGTTTTATATTTATAATTGGATGCCATCCATTTCAACTCTTCTTGCCAATTTATAGTCTGCCTTCTTGTCCCTTGCCATTTTAGAATATTCTCCTATATAGTTGTTGTAGAAATTGAATGAAAAAGACTTGAGAAAATTTTCTGTATTGAATGAATTTTCTGTGTACAGTGCGTGTGTCTATATACAACTAAAAGGAATCTAAGAAATAATCACTCGTACATGTGTCACTATCCTATTTTTATATCTGTAACTAACATATGAAGATAAAATACAAGGAAAAAGAATTAAATATAACAATTGTACAATATGCTTCTTCTAGAACCTTCAGCCGTTAGTGTTGAATAGGGCCCAATTATAGAGAACCAATCCATAAGTGAAAATCAGCTCATTAAGTCATTCAATCAATTGAAACGGTTTGAGCCTCTCTATTGTGAGTCGTTCATTATGTACACGTGTCATTATCTCCCTCTTATTCACACATTGAATAAAAGAGTTTGGTTCTTTATTATCTTCAGACTAAACCTCAACCTTAAACTAGCCGACCAAACTTATCCACATTTAGGGTTCCAGTGTAGACGTTGGTATTCCATCAAAAACACTATTTTTCAGTCCAACACCCCCCCCCCCCAAGTTGGAGGGGGATGAAAGAACACCCAACCTGCCCAACAAATTTCGATGATGAGGCCCATTGAGAGATTTTGTGAAAATATCTGCTAGCTGAGAGGAAGATCAGAGAAAAGAAAGAGAAATCAGGCAGGCGAGGAATTGTTGCCGCACAAAATGGCAGTCAAGCTCCACGTGTTTCGTTCGTTCATGAAACACTGGATTTTTGGCGATATGGATGACTGCTTGAAAAAGTATCAGAAAAAGTGCAAGAGAAGAAGAAGTAGCTTTGATTTCTTGCTATAATCTATAATGCCATAGCTTTTCTTTTACATTAGGATCAGAAAAAGTAAAACAGGAATTGGAAATAGCACTAGGCTTTGATTTCTTGCTAGAACCTAAACTACTGATAGATTTAGAAAAACTCCTGAAAACTTCTGCATGGATGCCTTGAGTGAACGAATTAGAGGCCTCCATTATATTTACCAATCTCCATAGGGCTCTTCTGTGAAGGGCTCTGCAACAGAAAACAAGAAAAAAGAGTGAAAATGATGTATTTCTTAAGCTGTCTGCAAAGCTTATGTACAGACATGAGATTAAACATGAAAGAAGGTATATATAATACATTCTACAATACCAAATTAGGTAGAAGAGTAACTGAACAAAAATGAGTGACTCTAACTCTACAAGAATTTGGGAGATTAACCATTAATGATTTCGGCAAGATTTTGAAATCTGAAAAGAAACTTTTATGAAAGTCATATGCTAGTGGCTCCATTGTCTATTATCCATGACTCATTATTTATATTCATGAAGCATGCATATGAGTTGAAAAATTTAGAGATACCAGCACAATTCAACTAGCAGAGGTATTAGATGACCCTGGAACTTGTTGATTCATGTTTACTTGTTGCAGTAACTGAAGCAACTGTGTGACATTCTCCTGAGTAAGTGCCTCTATGTCTGACATATTGTCTGCTCTTTTGCCACCCTCTTCTGTCATAGTGAAGGCATTGTTTGCCTGTGGAACTCCCTAATTCCTCATCTATTTAGTAAACTTAAAATCTGTTGGAAAACCATGAATCCTGTAGCATTTATCAATGTTATGTCCAGGTTTCTTATAATAGGCACAAATGCTAGTATTCTTCCTTGCATCAAAAACTGCGTTCTATGCTTTATAATCATGGAGTCTCTTTCCCCATGTTCCCTGATTAGCAGTAATGAAAGATGTTGTCTCTCTTGGATAAGCAGGTGTAGCATGTATCTCTCTCTATTTTTCATCCTGGATAACAAGAGAATAAGCATGTCCAATAGAGGGTAAGGGAGATGACAATAGGATGTTGCTTCTGACTGCAAAGAAAGTATCATTTAGTCCAATTAAGAACTGTAACAATCTCTCCTCCTGATGAGCCTTTAAACTCTTAGCCTTAGCACAATATTCACAGTCACAAATACTAGCGGAAAAATTGTTTAGATCATCTAGTTCATCCCATAGACTCTTTATTTTAGTGAAATAACTTGATACACTGGAATTATCTTGAGTTACAACACTTAATTCCTTTTGTAGCTGGAACAACTTGGCACCATTTGTCTGACCAAATCTGTCCTCTAAGTCACTCCACAGGCCCTTTGCACTTTGGGAATAGAGGACACTTTTAGCTATTTCCTTGGAGAGGGAGTTGTTGATAAACCAAGAGAGAACCATGTCATTACATTGATCCAATGCTCTTTGGTGTCCAGAATCAGCCTTAGAAACAGCTAAGGATCCATTAATGAAACCCAGATTGTTCTTTTCTGAGTGAGCAATCACCACTGCCATTCTCCATCCTCCACAAGCTCTTCCATCAAAGATTGAGGAGACGAGATTCATCCTTGGGTAATCAGAGGGATGGAGATTGTAAAGGTGTGTTAAATCCACTATGCCAGCTCTAATAGACGTTGCAGCTGTAGCAACATTAGAAGTGGGAAAAGCTTATGAAAGATCCTCAGTAGGAAGAACAGAGGTAGCCATAGTTGAGCGATTTGAAAAAAACGAATGAGTTTGAGCACATTAAAGATGCTCTGATACCATGTAGAAATTGAATGAAAAAGACTTGAGAAAATTTTATGTATTGAATGAATTTTCTGTGTATAGTGTATGTGTCTATATACAACTAAAAGGAATCTAAGAAATAACCACTTGTACATGTGTCAATATCCTATTTGTATATCTGTAACTAACACAGGAAGATAAATACAAGGAATAAAGAATTAAATATAATAGTTGTACAATATGCTTCTTCTAGAACCTTCAGTCTTCAGTGTTTAAAAGGGCCCAATTGTATAGAGATAAGAAGGCCCAATTATAGAGAACCAATCCACAAGTGTAAATCAACCCATTAAGTCATTCAATCAATTGAAATGGGTTTGAGCCTCTCTACTTGAGTCGTTCATTATGTACATGTGTCATTATATCCCTATTATTCACACATTGAATAAAAGAGTTTGGTTCTTCATTATCTTCAGACCTAACCTCAACCTTAAACTAGCTGACCAAACTTAGCCACCTTTAGGGTTCTACTGTAGACGTTGGTCTTCCACCGGATACACCATTTTTCAGTCCAACAGTTTCAGAGTAGGGGCACTTAAAAAATAAATAAGAGGTGGTCTTAATCTCTAATGAACACAAGGAACAGTCATTCCCCATGTTGTCAATCTATCCATAGAGTATAGCCTCTCCCTAGATGCTAATATAAATACAAAAATACATTTAGGTACACCAAAATTGTTTTAAATGACTCTCCTCCAAGGTACCTTCTTAAATGTAGCAAATGTCAATGAATAATAAATTGCATTAATTAAATGCGATTTATAAATTACATTCTTCAAATGCGATTTATAAGTCTCTTTCAAATAATGTGTTTATAAGTTGCATGAATACAGTTAATGATTGCTTGAACGAATGTGATTGTGGCTCGTATGTGTTTAACCAAAGAATTTGATTCTTTGCCCAAAGCTATTTTAAGAAGAACACGGGTTTCTGATAACCAAAGAATAAGATTATAATAGTAGGTAAATTTGTAAATGGAAAGCAGTAAGATGCACAGAAAGTGAGTATATTGCAATAGTAGTTCGGGATGATCCCTTTACAGGTTATATTTTACTCCCTTATATAGGGAATTTCCTAATATAACGTCTGTCTTTTTCAGTGATTGAGTATTAATGACTAATAATGACTTCATGTAACGTTACAATGAATCAACCGTAATTGTTGAGTGAATGTTGTGTAACGTATGGATCTCTAATTTGAAGATCTCTAAATCTGCCATTTATTATGTCCAAATTTACTTTTGACCGTGTCTCTTCATCTTCTCAATTAGGTTGAAACTTCTGTAGCTAATTAACCCGTGGATATGATTTGTCATGCCTCTTTGCCTCGTACCTCTTCTTAGAGTCCCGTCTAGCTTTTGTTTCTTCATTTCTCCACATAGACTACTGAATTATCAAGATTTATTACACGTGTGAAGATCTTTTTTTACCAATACAGATAGTCCCCTCACTTACCATATATTTATCAATTAATATTTGGTAAGTGGATACTCATTTATGGCGGGAATATTTTACCATCGCTTTACTCGAATCATTGTATCTTTTCCTGTACGTAAGCGTCGCTTGTCACTTCCATTTAATGCTTATGTCACGTGGCATTCTTGGGTTGGTTCTGCAATTATTCAGTGCCTTTTAGGGCTTTCTTGCGGCTACACCAATCACGAAGTGACATCTTCAATTATGGTTTTCACATCATTGCCCTTTTTTTTAATTTTTTGACGGTTGTCTTCGAGTATAAATACCCATTTTTTCCTTTTCTTTCACGAAAAGCTTCTAACTTTCAAACTTTATTTGTAAAGAACTTTTTTTTTTACATAGTAGATATGTCTTCTTCAAACCAATCTAAGGGAGTCATAAACGTTGATAAGTTGACACCCTCTTCGGCTCCAACTCGGAGTCGGAGGGGTGGTAGACTGAGAAGTTTAGGCTTTACTCCTTCGAGAGGTTCTTCATCTTCTCATTGTTTCCCCTCCTTCTTATTGGTCTTTAATCTCCCCAAGAGCTAGGGTTTCCAGGTCTCTGTCCAGGGGTAGAGAACATTACGAACCCCTACGTGAACCACGGGTTGATGAAATTATTCCTGCTGAGTTTACCTTCACTAGGGATAGTCAAGTTCTTGCAGACCAGTCGCCATCCCTTGATAGTGTTGATAGGTATCCCACTCTTATTACCGAAGGTTTGATTCCCCTTGTTTGCAGGGAATGTTCGTAGGAGTCTGATTTTCCCATTGTTATTCTGAATAGTAATCAAAGAATAATGTCTTACAAGACGAGGCATTCTTTTGTTTACACTTACCCTTTTACTCTAGGGTTTAGACCTCCTATTGATCCAGTCATCATCGAATTTTGTTGTTCCTTCAACATTTTCTTAGGACAAGTTGGTCCTCTTGTGTGACGGGTTGTCGCGTGTCTTAGATGTTTAGCTTCTTTAGCCTCGGTTCCTTTTTCCTTCAATCACCTCATTCATCTTTATTCTCCTAACTTATTTCGACAAGGGATTTTCACTCTGGCTGCTAGGAGAAAAAGAGTGTTGGTAACCCCTGATGACAGTAAGGATAGATACTGGTACTTTCGGTACGTTGCTATGCCCATTGCTGGTTTAGTGGGCAAGGAAAATCTTCCCTTCCCTGAGAAGTGGAATCGCGCACGTGAGTACATTTTAGCTCACACCTGTTATTTTTCTTCTCTTTGCTTTAAGTGTTTTATTAACACCGTAGCTATTTTCTTCCTCTTTCAGCAATCATGGGTACTGTTGAGAATGTCTCCGGTATCCGTGATTGGGTAGAAAAGTTGTTATCAGTTGCTCCATTGGAGGAAAGATCTTGGAAGTACTTCTCCGTGAAGTACGGTTGGAAAGTGAAGACTCATGGTAAGTGAAACTTTTTTTTTTTGCTTCTTTTCCTTACTCGATCTTCTTTTTCTTCGTTTGTTTAACCCTTTTCCTTTTGACAGGGTTTTCTGATCGGGGGATATCTGCTGCATCCATCCCAAAGATATCTTTGGCTCAGGCCCAGGAGATTATTACTGGTTCCTCTTCTTCCAAGATGAAAGTTGGTGGATCTAAAACCTTTGAAGAAGAAGAAGAAGAGGGAATTTTAGTGCACAGGTCAGGTAGAATAAGGATGGTCTCAGACGATGAGTCTACACCCGTGGCTATGTCTTCCGTACCTGGTGTCAGAGCTCCTACCTCTGGGATTCTTCTTCTTCTCTTGCACATGATTCTGCGGATCATCTATTCCACAAAGGTTTTGGCCCTGCTGTTAATGAGGCGCCTCTAGCTGTTTTTGCTCCCTCCTTTAGAGAAATCTCTTCATCCATTCCGGTTATTTCCACTGCTCCTTTGGCCATTTCTGCTCCTGCTTCTACCTTGCCCGTGGCTTTCTCAGCTCCTCAAGTTTCAGTGCCTGAGACTTCTTCATCTCCACAAATTTCATTGCCCGTGGCTCCTTCATCTCAGCCTGCTTCCGTGCCTCCTACTAGAGAAGTAGGGTCTTCCAGCAGGGAGATGAGGCAAGTGATAATTGAGGTTCCGGCTGATGGGAGCCTTTTTAAGAAATCTGGTCAACCCGAAGTGTGGCTGAAGCCTTTGATTGGCCTAACAGAGAGGACAAAGATGGATAGTCACAGTTCTCTTACCTGGGCTAATGAGGTTGTGCATTCCTCCTTGAAGGTAACGTTCATTCTTTTGTATCTCATTCTTATGTAATTACCGTATCTAATCAATTTTGTTTTTGTAGATCAATATCATAGGCACAGAACTCATGAAGAGGATTTCTAACATGGAGCAAGAGCTAAAGGAGTGGCATGCTGAAGTAGGGTATTGGAAGGGGCAATATGAAAGCCGGAGGCTCAACATGGAAGCCTTAGAAGAATAAAAGAATACCTTGGAGCGGCAGATGAGAGTTGTGGCTGCGGAGTTGGCAGTGGAGAAGGCTTCTTCTAACCAAGCGGACAAAGACAAGAGCATTCTTGAGTCTTCGTTTGTTGAGAAATTATACCTTGCCTCGGAAGAAGTTAGGAGCTTGAAAGCTTTGCTAGAGCAGAAGGAGGAATACTCAGGCGAGCTTATGCAGTCACTTACCCGAACTCAAGAGGATCTTTGCATTGCTTTAGACAAAACCCAATCTTTGGAGGAGTCAATTGTACCTTTGAGGGCTGCTCATGAAGCTACTGAAGTCGAGAAGGATGGGTTAATAGCTGAGCTTCAGATATGGGAGAGAGATTATGAAAGTCTCGAAGAGGCGGCAGCTGTCGATGTTAGTTAGGCGTACATGAATTCTCGCCTCGATACATTGACGGAAATGAGTCGGGGAGATTTCGACCCTGGGCGTACATGAATTCCGTAGATGTTTTGATGTGCTCGTCTTCCTCCGGTTCATGAATGACATCCGGTCTGGAATCTACATTCGTGTGGTCCAATGCACCTTCTGTGGTAACTTGATTCACCTTCTCGTGAGTATTTTCTTCCGTGCCTGTTTCAGCCATAATACCTTTCGTACCTATTTGGGTAGTAATTTCTTCCATGCCTGTTTGGTCAGTATTACCTGCTTGGGAGATTCCCTTATCTTTTGATTCTTCCACCTCTACTTTTTTGTTGTAGTGTACCACGGAATTTATATTCTCGTGGTTTGTTGATCGCCTCTAATTTGATGAATCCCCATTTAGAGGAGAATTTAATTACCTGATGCAAGGTGGAGGGTATTGCTTTCATGTCATGGATCCATGGCTTTCCCACGATTACGTTATAAGCCATGTTAGTATTGATGACTTGGAACCTGGTACTTTTGATCACTCCCTCAGCATAAGTGCTAAGTTCAATTTCTCCTTTTGTTATAACCGTAGAGTTATCAAACCCTGATATGGCTCGTGCCCTTGGGATTACTTGATTCCCCAATAGAATTTCTCCCACGACTCCTAGAAAAATGATATTGACTGAACTACCTGGATCAATCAACACTCTTTTTATGTTCGTGTCATGAATAAGTAAAGATATTACCAAAGCATCATTGTGAGGAAGCATTAATCCGCTGATATCTACATCATCGAAGGTTATATCGTCCGCTTCCAGATTTTCACAAACCCGTTTTCCGTGTGTAATTGTGAACTTTGTGGTCGTTTTGCAGACCACTCCGTTTACCTCTTCACCTCCGTGTATCATGTTGACGGTTCGTTTTGGAGATGGGGGGGCTCCTGCATGTTCTTCATGTATGCTTATTTACCTTTTTCACTGAACAATTCTGTCAAATAGCCCTGTTTCAATAATTGTTCTACCTCACCTTGCAAAAATCTGCAATCTGCAGTTCTGTGTCCATGATCATTATGGAATTTACACCAGAGATTTGGGTTCCTCTTATTCGGATTCGACCTTATCTCTTTGGGCCATCGAACCTTATCACCCAAATTTCTTAACACTGAAATAAGTTCGGAGGTACTTATATTAAAGGTATGATCCCCAATTTGCGCATTACCTCTAGGTCGCTGACCTTGATCCCTTCTGGATCTAGATGAAGACGAGCCCGCATCTCTGCTTGGTGGTCCATTATCTGACCTGGTGTTTTCGAACCTGGGACGATTTTCACGTCCTGATGGTCCCAAGTAAGGATCGTACCTGTTTTTACCTGATCTCCTGTCTGATTTTGAACGTTTGGATCTGGTATAATCTTCCTCTTTCGAACGAGCAATGGTATCTTCTTCTATTCGAAGTTTAGTACTATACATGTTATAAACATCATTCCACGTTGTAGCTGGGAATTCTCTCAAGCTTTCCTTGAGTCTTCTCGTGGCTTTTGAGCTTTTTTCATTTAGATTACTTGAAAATGCCATGCCTGCCCAATTATCAGGCACCCTTGGTAATTGCATTCTTTATCGTTGAAACCTGTCTACAAATTCACGAAGTAGTTCTGTGTCTCCTTGTTTTATTTTAAAGATGTCCTCCATCCTTTTCTCGACTTTTTGCGCACCGGAGTGTTCCTTTATGAAAGAATATGCAAGCTCAGCAAAAGAATCAATATAGTTTTTAGGGAGAAGAGAATACCAGGTTAGCGCCCCTTTGGCAAGTGTTTCTCCAAATATTTTAACCAGGACCGACTCAATTTCTTGTTTTGTTAAGTCCTTGCCCTTCACTCTGGTAGTAAAAGCAGTTACATGGTCGCGTGGGTCGGTTGTCTCGTCATATTTAGGTACATCAGGCATTTTAAAATTCTGTGGAATGGTTACGGGTGAGCGCTTGGTTTCCAAGGTTGTTGAGAATATCTATCAACGTCAATGCCTTTGATAACATGTGGTACTCCAGGAATTTGTTCGATTCGATTGTTTTGTTCCTTCACCTGTTTCTGCAAAGTTAGTAATGAAGTCTGTACTTCAGAGTTATTAGATATACCTGGTCTCGCTTCGAGAGATTCATTAGGAGTATCTCCCCTTCTTGAGTTTGCCAACCCAGATTGAGGATTTTCCATGGTGATGGTATTATTGGGGATGGTGTCGGTGGTGCAGGTAACGCTGTCGGTAATCCCCTCGCAAATTCTTGCAAAGCTTGGCTTACATACTCTGCACTCATTTGCTTTAGATCTTGTTCCACCGTTTGATCATTATTATCATTATTGTTATTGGATCTTTCTGGGGATTGTTCCCTTGAACCACGTGGAGTTCTTGAAGGCGATGGAACTGTTGTTCCATTCCTTTGCTGGTTGTTGTCGTTGGAGTTCGACATAGTTCAGAGGATATCTCTTGAAAAGCAAACAAAGATTATCAGATTCCCAGTAACGGAACCAATTTGTTTAACCAAAGAATTGGATTCTTTGCTCAAAACTATTTTAAGAAGAACATGGGTTTCTGATAACCAAAGAATAAGATTATAATTGTAGGCAAACTTGTAAATGGAAAGCAGTAAGATGCACAGAAAGTAAGTATATTGCAATAGTAGTTCGGGATGATCCGTTTACAGGTTATATTTTACTCCCTTATATAGGGAATTTCCTAATATAACGTCTGCCTCTTTCAGTGATTAAGCATTAATGACTAATAATGACTTCAATGTAATGTTACAATGAATCAACCGTAATTGTTGAGTGAATGTTGTGTAACGTATGGATCTCTAATTTGAAGATATCTGAAGCTGCCATTTATTCTGTCCAAATACACTTTTGACTGTGTCTCTTCATCTTCTCAATTAGGTTGAAACTTCCATAGCTAATTAACCCGTGGATGTGATTTGTCATGCCTCGTACCTCTTCTTAGAGTCTCGTCCAGTTGTCGTGTCTTCATTGCTCCACGTAGACTACTAAGTCATCAAGATTTATTACACGTGTGAAGCTCTTTTTTTACCAATACAGTATGAGTGGGCCCAATTTTCCCCTCTAAAATTCAACTTCTTTATCTAGTAGTTGACCAAATGTCCATATCCTTGTAAATTCCAAATTTCGATTTTTCATAACTTGAAAGCCTACAAAGAGCTCTATTGGGTAAGTTGTAGTAACCAACTTTAGTTTAAGCAGTTGAGTCTATTTAAGTTAATTCTTCTAAATTTAATTGTATTAACATATGATGTTAATGATTTTTACCCGTTTAGTGTAATTTGACCAATTTAAAAGTGCAAATTGACCTATTATGGGCCGCAACTAGATTTCTCTATAATAGTAATTAAGCATGTACTAAAACTAAATGCTACCTTATGCCTTCCCGAACTGATGATTGTTACATAAATAACCAATTAGATTTAATGTTTACTTTTTTTAGCGAGGACACATAATTATATATTGATTATACACAACTATACATGAATTATACGTATATTGATTAGGTTTTTATTTGTATTTAGGTCGAAAATATAGATGGACCTAGGGGTGTGCATAGGTCGGGTTGGTTCGGATATTTCAATTATCAAACCAAACCAATGGTGTCGGATTTTTTAATTTATAAACCAAACGAAACCAACAAAGTCAGATTTTTCAATCTCGGGTTTTTCGGGATTTTTCGGATTTTCGGAATTTTTTCGGTAAAGTCTTCATAGCATAAAATATATAACTTGTGCTCCAAATATTGCTTAAGTCTTAGTAAAATACAACTATATAATGTACTTTCTAAGAAACTAACACAATAATATGAGATAAGTCACAGCATTATACTAAAATATTCAATAATAAAGATAAAATAATAAAATTACATAAAACAAAAATTGCTAATTAATAAGCCATAATGAAAATTAACATAATATAAAAATACTATATAGGTCATGCCAAAATAATATAGCTAATAAGTATTAATATTAATTACATAACTAAGCTCTAAAGAAAAAATAAACTAAGTTATGCATTTTCACTATAAACCAATGTAAAACTAAAATAATTATTCAACACTATCGTCATTCCTAAAATTGAATTAAATTTCTTTTGTTAGCATTAGTATTAATTTGAACTTTGTTTGAGTTACTACATTTATGAGCTTTAAAATTTGTTTACCATTCAAGAAAGTTAAGTCTAAACTTGAAATAATACGTTAAAAGATAAAACTGTGAAAAAGTTTAAGAAATATTTATAAATTACATTATAATAAATCTTTATATGTATAAAATAATTTTACAAATTACATAAATGTACTATCAGGCTGGTTTGGTTTCGGTTTGACTTTTTTTTAGTTAAAATCAAACCAAACCAATTATGGTCGGGTTTTATTTTCCATACCAAACCAAAGCAAACCAAATCACATCGGGATTTTTTCTCGAATTATCGGTTTGGTACGGTTTATCGGTTTTCTTTATACACCCTAGATGGACCCTTAAAGTGGCAATATTTTTTTTTATTTTGATGCCTCAACTAATTCTTGTATCTGTTAGAGTAACTCATTCTAGATTTTGGACGCAGGAATAAGTTATAATACTGACATGGCCAAAAATACCGAACATCACAATTTCTTTATAATTAAAATATTTAGCGAATATTTGGGGAAAACGTAATTAAAGAGAAATTGTTTGATCCGTAAAATAATTCTAAGAATGATACATAGAAATAATAATAAGTTAAGCTTAGGTAGATTATCATAATGAGATTAAGTACGGTGATCTTGCTGGGCATAATTTCTGGGCAACCTTTTTAATTTGGCTAAGCTATTCATTTCTGGATACTAATATATTAGACAATAATGGAACTTAATGCGTGTAACCCTACTCGACCATAGACCTCATAAATTCTGCTTTTAGAAGCTATTGACATTTGAGCATGAGATGTAAACCAATATTATAATACTGTACTGGTCAGAATCTGTTTAAGGATGTTCGACACAAAGTGGCATGGCAGAAAGTGATTTGGCCGAGGTCGACTAGTAACTAGTGGAACCTCACAGTCGAGCACTCAACGATGGCCGAGGTCAAATATCGAAAGGGGCAGTAATGACTAGTTTAGTGATGGGATCTTTAAGAGAATATTCCGTTGAATATTCTCCGTACTTGTACTTTTAGGGTTAATTGGGGATATGTTCTCTATAAATAGAAAGAGAATTAAGGTGTAAGGTATGTAATATTCTCTAATAAGAACATTCTTGAAAAGCAGACTTTCTCTCTAATAAATACAAACACTGCCTTTCTAAAGAGATTCAATTGTTGATTATTCTACACTTTTTCCATCAGATCTGAGAAAAGTTCTAATATTTTTGTATTTTTCTGTCATTCATTATTATCAGAAGGAGGAATCATCCACCTCATTAAATATTGGGTGAATCATTCTCCTTATTTATTTCAGTGTTATTTATTACTTGATAGTCTTCTTCCAATATTGATTTTAAAACATTAAATGCACACTGCATTTAACTTTCTTTCAACGCTGCTCAACGTTATCCACATAGATCGATTATAGATCTGAAGTTATTATCATTAACTAGGTTTAACCCCTCGTTACATAAAATTAATTAGTGTAACCAAAGATTTATATTTTTTGGTGAAATAATTTTGCGCCGTCTATGGGGATTTTCTAGTAAATATTTTAGTTTCTTGTAGATTTATAACTGGCATAAAAAATGCAAAACCCCTACTTTCTTGTACACACAGATCTAACATGGCAGGTAACGGAGAAGAAAGGATGAAGGCAGTGGTCTATCTCACCACCAACCTCTTAAACACCATCAACGAGGTTTCTGAAACGGAGGGTGAAGATGTAACGCCAAATGCCTCTCTCAAGAGAAGTGGCTCACCCCTCCCTCATGGTAGTATTACAATGTCCCACGGTAAAGGGGCCTCCACGTCCACAACAGAAAAGGCGCCACCGGCAGTGAAGAAACTATATGAGGCTTGGCCGACAAATACATTGACCATCATCCTCAACAAGCCCGCCCAAAAGGCGATAAGAGAAAATGCAAGGACTTGCGTTGCACCAATAATGGCCAAGGTGACGACACCCTCATAGCCATTTTGAGGAAGATAGAAGAAATGTAAAACGAAAACAAAAATGCTTCGAGACCAAATGAAAGAGCATCAAGAAATAGTAGACAAAATACCGAGCGCCCCAAAACTCCTACCAAAAAGAGATGATGGTCGGTTCGTTGAACAACCTTACAGTGATGAAGTCGCCCCGCATGCCATACGCAAAACCTTTAAAATGTCGTCATACCTAAAAATATACGACGGTACGACCAACCCTGAGGATCATGTGACTCACTATGTCACCACAGTAAAAGGTAACGATCTACCAAAGAACAAGTATCCTCCATCATGTTGAAAAAGTTTGGCGAAACCCTCACCGAAGGCGCATTAACTTGGTATTCACAGCTGCCCGCGCGCTCTATTGAAATATTCGAAGAGATGGTCGACAAGTTCGTAACAGCTCATGCCGGAGCTAAAAAGGCACATGCCAGAGTGAATAATATATTTTCCATCAAACAATCACCTGGAGAAGGAGTGAGGGAATTCCTCGCTCGATTCAACCGTGTAGGATGATCTGACCAAATGTATTAGAAGGCATGGCTGTATCAACTTCCCAAAATGGACTGAACGGAAACGGTTTTAGGGCGGCCAGAAAGTTGCTAAGTCGGCTTATGAAATATGAAATACACAATGCATATTGCACCGAAGTCCGTGCTAATGAAGACGACCTAAATAAACCAACCCAACGGTTGACCTCAGTACAGGCCGAGTCCAAAAAAGACCGAAGAAACGATATCCGAAGGGATCTAGCAGTTCCATGACCTAACCGAGAAACGCATCAGCCATATATCAGAGGCGCCATCATGCTGCCCTCCCGTCACGAAGAGGTCTCATCTAGGCCAAGGACAGGGACTCACCGGAGTGAGAGAGGTATGTCCTCTTTACTATCTGCTCACAATTTTTGTGTCTCACCTTTAGAAATAGTATACACATTGGAGAAGCTCGGCCCAAAAGTAAAGTGGCCACAGAAGATGAGGTCCGACCCAAGCACCAAGAAGTCAAACGCCCTCTACGAATTCCACCAGGAATGAGGTCATAAAATCTAGGATTGCATTGCCCTAAGGCAGGAGGTCGTGAACATGCTTCACCAAGGACACTTGAAAGAGTTGTTGAGCGACCGAGGAAAGGCCAAATTCGCCTGAGGACGAGAACAACACCAGGGGCCGCCAAAACCACCTTCACCAACTATTACCATTCAAATAATCATCGGAGGTGGCGATGACGCATCAATCAACAGCGTAAAGTTCATCACAACCCATAAACTCAAACGGTCGTCACTCATGAACGGTACGACGAACTCGAAGAAAGTATTATCTTCGATAAGTCAGACACCCACGGTTTGATTTTCCCTCACTATGATGATTTTGTTACCACTTTAAAAATATTAGATACAGATGTGATACGTATTATGGTGGACGATGGGAGCGGCGCGTGCATTATACACCTTTGACTGCTTGCATAGATGAAACTCGAGGATAATATAATGCACGTTGCATCACACTAACCGATTTTAACAATGCAGTTGAACGAACATATTGAGAAATCACACTCCCCGTCTTAGTCAGCGGCGTCACCCTGGAAACCACTTTCCACATCATGGATCAGGACACGGCGTATAACGCCATAATAGGTCGACCTTGGATACACGCCATGAAGGCCATCCCCTCCACCTTGTACCAGGTTATCAAATTTCCCACCCCATGGGGAGTGTTAAGCATACTAGGCGAACAAAGCACGTCTTGAGAATGTTATCGCATGGTCCAGGACTGCACATACACCCAACAAATAAAGGGCAAAGAAAAATATTCATAGCAATTAACAGGGTCGGGGTCGAGGTCGAGTAATGATAAAGAGCGGACGTCATCAAATACCCTGAAGCAACAGAGGCCACGGGATCAACCGTAGAAGACCTCGACCCCGTCCAACTTGATGATAACGACCACAACAAAAAAGCCTATATCAGTTGCAAGCTGCAAGAATCAGGTAAATCTTGCATTTGTTAATTAATAACGTAGATTTATTTGCTATTTACCAGGTAGACATGCCAGGTATCCCGAAGGAGGTTGCGAAGCACAAGTTGAACGTCGACCCATTCTACCCCCTCGTAAGGCAAGTTAGGAAAAAATTCAATTCGGCAATAAATGATGCGATTCACGAGGAGGTTGAAAAGTTGCTAAAAACGGCTCCATCAGAGAATCAAAATACCCCCAATGGGTCGCCAACGTGGTCATGGTAAAAAAGAAAAAGGGGAAATGGCGGATGTGCATAGACTTCACATATTTGAACAAATCATGCCTAAAAGACTCATTCCCGCTACCCCATATCGACCAGCTCATTGACGCAACAACCAGGCATGAATTGTTGAGCTTCTTAGATGCATACTCGGGCTATAACTAGATCCTCATGCAAGAGGAGGACCAGGAGAAGACCACTTTCATCACACACCAAGGAACGTATTTCTACAGGGTGATGCCTTTCGGACTGAATAACGCGAGGGAGACATACCAAAGGTTGGTAACAAGAATGTACAAAGACCAGCTCGGCAAGACCATAGAGGTCTATATCGTGCCCCCTTTTTTCCTCTCCTTTCGGATCAGTCAGGGTTTTTGACATTATTGGGACAACTCGTTTCCTTTTGGGAAAGGGGTAAGTAATTGAAGAGTCACCACCTAACGAATTAAGGTGCGTTAGGGAACCTACTAAGGGTCATTTACAAACACATACTGGATAACCAGATGTAGGGTAAGGGCTTGAAATTACTTCAAGGGGAAGGTGTTAGGCACCCCTCGAAGCCCACAACTGTGGTTCTCGGCCAAACAAACTTTGTGAATCTTAAAACAGGTAGAAAATAAGCAATAAAAGCACATAGGTAAATAAAGGTTTTTGAGAAGATTCGCAGTCTAAGCACACATATAAGGTTTTGAAAGAGTTATGATATAAACACACATATGTAAGGGATATGGGGTCCTAGGTTGTTTATCCTATAGGATCACATCAGTGCAATGTCCGGTAATCACTCCTCAATGAGGGGCTACACGTTGCATTAGCGCACCGGCTATCATATCCATATCTACCCTTCCCCACCCATTAGTGGTTATTAAGCGAGTTTATTTAACAACCTCTAGGCGTGCTGTTACCCGTCCCTTCTTAATGGTCCTGGAGGAGATTGGGGCCCCTACTTAAAGGCAGTTTTAAATAGACCCCTAAGGTTAAACAAAGAAAATACTAGGCGACATGCAAGAACAGATATGACTTTAACAGATAAAGGCGGGGAAAAACCACTATGAGGCTCGGATTTACCTCCACAGATGATGCACGTAAACAGCAAGACTCAAACAGAAATAAGAGCAGTATTATTAGACAGGATCCTAAAACATGATGTCTAAGTGAATATCAAAACACAGAAGATATGCAGTTTTGTTTTATAAACCCATAAGCAGGGGCCTTAATCAGTTTGCCTACTAATTTTACGCATATTAACCATTAAGCAGTAAACACAAAAGAAACAGTTTTCCAGTTTTATAAAAGTTGGTTACCTAAGGCTTGCCTAGGCGTGGGGAATGCACAATAGTTACCAGAATTATTTAAAAACAGTTTAGAAGTTATTTTACCTAAAGCATGCTGTTCTAAATGTTGTAAAGACACAGGGGTTATTACCAGTTTGTTTAAAACATGGTGAGACATGTTTTGTATCCCTTTTTTATGCTTTAACAGTTTAACTAGGTGTGACTAAGCGAGTACAAACAAGATCCTAAAGCATGGTATCTAATGCATATAAAAAATGCAGAATGATTTATATGCAGAGTTCCTAAAGCAGGATTTCTAAATGCACAGCATGATCTCAGGATATGCAAAGTTCCTAAAGCAGGATGCACAAAAGATTACAGCATTGTTAAGCATGACTTCAAAAAATGTGCAGGAACAACAGTTCGTGTTAGTGCTACTATTTAGCCCTGAAGCATGATTTCTAACTGATAAAATAATGTCAAATGAGATGTTGAAACAATAAACCTAAGAACATGATATCTAATGCATGACATGCTTAGAATGTATTGGTCCTAAACATGGATTCCAATGCGCACATAGAAATGTAAGCCTAAGGCATGGTTTCTACCCCATTGATATTGATAACATATATAACTACCCTCCCCTTTTCACTATCAATACCCAATATTTGTTTACAACAATTACCTCAAACAAATGTGAATGAATTTCGTAAATATATAAAGAAAAATAAGAAGTTACACTATAGGGAGCCTGAAAACAAGCCCAGATTCTCAGAACCTCAAATGCCTAAATGTTTCATAACCTTTCTCATATGTGGGTGTGTCAGAGTTACCTAAGGATCTCAAGGGATCCCGGGCAGTGCTCACACCCATATTTCACAACCATAATTGAGTAAGTGCAGTGTGGAAGTGCCAGCCCTAATGCATCAGAGTTCAGAGGGATCTCATAGGGATCCCTAAGCAGTCACACATTAGAGGGGCTGAACTTAAGGACCTAAGAGTATAGTGAGAGTGCTTATAGTTTTGAAAAGGTTTTAGTAAGAAAACAGTGTTAAAAGAGACTTGCTTGAAACAATTTTTTGTGAAATAAAAGAGGGAGTCATTCAGTAAAACAACTTTTGAAAAGAGAGTGTTATATGATTAAACAACAGCAGATCAAACATAGAGCCAAAACCAAACTCAGCAATACTTAAAGAACACATAACCAAAACAGGAAGAACAAACCTACACACAGGGGTGATGGGATTGGGGACACATAGAGAACATGTAGTGCACACATAGTTACAGGAGCATGAAAATTCTTATAGGGGTTTAGGGAATCAACATATTATGAATCTCAGAACCAACACAGGATCAGACAACTTAGGATAAATATTTCTTTGCACAAAAGGTTCATGATAAAAATCAGGGAAAACATAAGTAAGGCAGAGTCACATTGGGGTATACTACAAAGGGGTTCATAGGCAGGTTGATCCTAAGGGGGTGAACATATTCAGAAGCATGCTGATAAACCAATAAATTAGACATATTAGTTGCAGGTTGAACAACAAAATCACAGATAGAAACATATTAGAAACATGATAAACTGAAGCAGTAAAAGAAGCATATTGGTTTGGGACTTGAATTGAAATCAGAACATACCAGTAAAGAAGACAGTAAACACAAAAGTGAAGGGACAGGAGAGCACAATAGTTAGCCTTGGCTTGCAGCCGGCTAACTCAGAATAATAGTAAGTAACACAAAAGGAGAGCAGAAAGCTTTGAGTGTGAAAGATAGGGTTTGAACTAGTGTGTTCGTGTGTGTTTAGTGTATTCTGTTTGAGTGAGTGTGTGTGTATATATATATATATATATATATATATATATATATATATATATATATATATATATATATATATATATATATATAGTAGTTTGAAGCTAGGTAGAATAAGGTAAGAATCACAATTAGACAGTAAATTATGGAACTCAGAACCAATTAGAGTAAAATTAGTGCAAGTACTCCGTTGATTAAGGGAGTCAACTTCAAAAGGTAAGAACATGTATCAAATAAGGAAAGAAATCAATGTGTAACTGGAGCATAACAGATAAGGAAATGATTCAAACAGTGCAAGTACAGAACATGTAATTAGGACTAGGTACATAAGGTTCTAATTAAGGAAATATCATAAGAATCAATTAACAGTATAGTCAACCATAAAATAAAGCGAGAAAATAACTTAGCGGTCAGAAATCAATAAAAGATATCATCACAGGAAATCGGTAAAAGGTGTTAATCACAGAAAATCAGGGATTCAAATAGGAACAATACTGATTAAGGGGAGAATTAACACAAAATTCCTATGTGCAAACGGAATAAACACATAATAGGCAAGACAAAGTAAAATCAGAAATATAGTAAAGTAAGAACCACATAGAAACAGGGATTCAACTAGAGAACATAGAACTTATTAGAGGAATTAACAGAATAAACATAATATAAGCGGAAGAAGCAAGAATCAGAAACCCTACTGAACATAATAAGGTAAAATCACAGAAACTCAGAGTGTTCATGAGAAACAAGCACACGAACATATTACCAAAGAAGGACTCAGAATTATAATAAGTGTTCAAACTAAGGTTTTATGATAACAAGTTATGACTAAAAAGCAATTTTAACAAAAGGTCGTTCTAAACATCAGAGAACAACATTAAAAGACTATAAATATATTTTGAAGAAAAGTTCTGGAAACCCTAAAGAAAAAAATAAAGCGACGCTTTGAGAAATCGAAATGTTTTTCATGAAACAAACATAAATAGCTCGGAAAGACCCCATATCTGTTATAGATCTAAGAGGTACAGCAGAAGAGGTTAGGGTTTTCTAGAAAATAACCCAGAAATAGAGAGATCGACTTAGAAACCCATAGCTTTAGCCGGAAAAAGGATAGATCTTACTTGGTCAAGCCATGGTGGCCTGAGAAAATGGTGAGCACAAGCCCAGGGGTAAGTGGAATGGCCACTAGTCCTTTGAGGACCTCAAAGAATGCAGGAATCCTGGCATAGGAGAGCTATTAAGGTTGGAGGATGGTGGTATGCCTCCATAATCGACGACATGATAGCACCGGCGAGGAGAAATTAGGGTTAGGGTCTGAGAGAACTTGAGAGAGAAAGGGGGTGGGTGACGGCGGAGTGAAAGAGAGGAATGAGAGGTTTGGGAGGGGGGTAGTTTAGGTTAACTAAGGAAATAATTAATCTAGGCCGTTGATAAAAAATGATCAACGGCCAGGATTCAGCAAGAATTGGATTGGGTTAGGTAGGGATTTGGGCCTAGTTATATTGGACTGGTCTATAAGGTATTTGGGCAAGCTAATTTAGGTTGTAATTTAAATAATAAGTGGCTATTTGTTAAATACTCCAATTAAATTAATTAAAATAATTTGTAAAATAATTACTAAAAAGGTGAATTTCAGGATAGATATGATTTGAAAATGGTTATTTAATATTTAAAAATACAAAAGGCTAATTTATGATAAAAATAATGCAAATTATATGCAAGGGTTATAATTACAAACTTATTGCAATTGTAGCCAAAAGTACCAAATTGGCTATTTATGGAATAATTTGGACCATTAATAGTAATATTATGTCAAGAAGTGTTTTGAAATCATTTGTGATGCAATTTTGTAATTATTATTAGAAATAAAATACTGCACAAATTAATAAAAAATGTGGAAAAATTGTAGAAAAATACCAATTGATGCTACTGCATGACTTTGAAGGTATATATGCAATTTTAAAAATATTTTGGGAAAAATTTGGGTATCAAAAATTGCCCCTCTTTATCCAAAAGGATGAAAGAGTTGTCGGGTAGAGATAGATGGCCAATTTTGACCGAGCGAAACGGTTAGAGAGGGATTTAGGCCACACTCTGGCTTCTGAGTTGCCTACATATCCCTGGTTTTACATGAATCAGGCCGTATGTAGTTCCGGATTCGTCGGCGAAGTGCACCGACGAAGTTATCATAAAAGCGGACGCAACATCTAGGGCTGGATGAATGAACGTCTTACGGAAGGGGTTAGGTTTGATATGGCTGGGAGAACTGGAGCGGGATCGCTCCTGCTGGGATAGCCATTGCTCGCCAGCTTACCTGCAAATAAGAATACTGCAAGTGTATATTGTGCATAAATTTAAACATGATGCAGGTTCCTGTTGGAATATGAAAGTTGTCTTCGGACGGTTAGGGATGATGTCCTGGGCCATGAATGGCTTGATGAGAGATTTGTAGGCCATGAAATGATGTTCTCGGGCTATGCAAATGGTGCCTCCGAACTATGATGCCTTTGAATAATAATATGCAAACTGAGAGAGATCCTTAGGCCATGACATGGTGTCTTCCGTCTATGAGGATGATGTCGTTAGACTATGACGCCTTTGGACAGGTTGGCGATATTTCAACCCATGATATGCAATAATATAATGCTGAAGACAGAGCTTAGTCTTGCGAATTGAAGGGAAGAGCTTAGCCCGAAAGAGGCGAAGTAGATAATGCTTGAGAGACAGCGCTTAGTCTCGGTGAAAAAGTAAATTGGAGGAGGAGCTTATCCTCATGCAGATAGGAAGGCAGCGGTTAGCCTTAAGCAAAATTGAAGGCAGAGATTAGCCTTATGCAAGGGAAGGCAGTGGATAGCCTTATGCAAATGGAAGGCAGAAGATTAGCCTTATGCAAGGGAAGGCAGAAGATTAGCCTTATGCAAATGAAGGCAGAGATTAGCCTTGTGCAATATGGAGACAGAACTCAGTCTCATGCAAATGGAGGTAGAGCTTAACCTTATGCAGGATGGAGACAGAGCTTAGTCTCATGCAAATGGAGGTAGAGTTTAACCTCATGCAAAATGGAGACACAAGTTAGTCTCATGCAAATGGAAGTAGAGCTTACCCTCATGCAAAATGTGGGACAGAGCTTATTCCCGTGCAAGATGAAGGCAGGGCTTGGCCCTATGCAAAGGAACAAATAGCGAATGCTAGTAGGATTTCTTAGCTGGTAATAGGTTGTGGTATTGCGATTGTTGTGAGAACTGAGACTATGGAGCATGTTCGTTCTTTTGTGCTGATAGTAAACCTTGCATTTGTGACTGTGTTGAAGTTCGTGACTTCGAAACCTATTTGTTCTTTGTTCCTGCATCCAAAGAAAAATCGTGAGTTCTGTAGATTGGGAAGGTTGGTTTGTATCCCCGCTGGCTTTTCTTGCGTCGTTCTGCTTGGTCTGATGACCCTATTTATGTCATCGGGGTAGAGTTTGCTAAACAGAGCTTTATTTTGAAAACGTGCATGATTTTATAAAGACATAGTAAAAATATATTGTGAGAAATTTAGATGAACCGACGACCGTGACATGGTTCAAGGCATTGCAACCCCTCATGCTACGGAATTTTGAGGGTCTTCCTCAAAATTCTGCCCCAGTTAGATGGTTGATAATTCTGAACGTTGTATATGCTGCGATCGACTGAACTTGCTTCGGAATTTTAGGGTCCTTCTCAAAATTCTGCCCCAGTTTCCAATTGCGGGGGAAATAAGATTTTTATTGAAGTATGAATGAACCCTTAAGGCTGCCTACGTATCCCCTCTTAAACGGGAATCAGGTCGGGCGTAGTTCAGTTTACATCATAAAGAATTACACATAGTAGAGTTTGACTGCATCTGAATTGATTGGCTTTGCCAGACTTCTCCGTCCATTTCTGCAAGTACAAGAGTTCCTCATGCCAATACTCGGTGAACCATGTATGGACCTTGCCAGTTGGGAGAAAATTTCCCTTTGGCTTCATCTTGATGTGGAAAGATCTTCTTTAATACTAGATTCTGTCCGTTTCCATGGTCATCCAGAAGTCACTAGCTCTGAGTATTTTCTTTTCCAAGACAAAACCATTCATATGTGGGACGTAGGTCCCAGCATGTATCTCTTCAAGTAGTCTGGAAGCTTCCTTTACATCGACACATCTTAATAATCCAAAGTCAGGAGTTCTCATGTATAGGTTTCCTCCGCTGAGAAAGAAATTGTTGGACAATCTCTGGAGTGTGCATTTTTGAGTGTGATTTGCAAGATCTGGGTACTCTCCCTTTGACAAGTATTCCCTGATGTCGTGGAACCATGGTCTTCCGTCTGCTTCTTCTTCAACATGGGCACAATATGCCGGATGGTTATGGATCTTCACTAGAATAGGATCAATGAAGTTCTTATCTGGGTGTTGTATCATGGATGATAGAGTGGCCAATGCATCGGCAAACTCGTTCTGAATTCTGGGGACGTGCCGAAATTATGTGTTCGTGAACCTCTTTCTCAATTCCTGCACATAGTGCAGATACGACAGTATATTGGAATTCTTGGTAGCCCATTCTCCTTGTACTTGGTGTATTAGCAGGTCTGAGTCACCAATTACTAACAACTCCTAGATATTCATGTCAACGGCCATATTGAGCCCTAAGATGCAGGCTTCATATTCTGCCATATTGTTGGTGCAGGGAAATCTGAGTTTGGCAGATACCCGGGTAATGTTGACATGTTTCCGATATCAGGACAGCTCCAATGCTGACTCCTTTGAAATTGGCTACTCCGTCGAAGAACATTCTCCGACCGTCATAGGATTCTACATTGTCTTCTCCTATGAATGACAGTTCTTATCGGGAAACTATGTTTTTAGGGGTTCGTATTCTCCTCCCATAGGATTCTCGGCAAGATGATCTGCCAATACTTGCCCCTTGACTGCTTTTTGAGTCACATAGACAATGTCGAACTCACTCAGCAGAATTTTCCATTTGGCCAGCTTGCCAGTGGGCATGGGATTCTAAAAGATGTACTTCAAAGGATTTATCCTTGATAGAGATATGTCGTGTAGGCACAGAAGTAGTGCCTCAGCTTTTGGGCTACCCAGGTTAGAGCACAACAGGTACACTCCAGTAGAGAATATCGTGCCTCATATGGAGTGAACTTCTTACTCAGGTAATAAATAGCCTATTCCTTTCTTCCTTTCTCGTCATGCTGCCCCAGAACGAAGCCGAAAGCTTCATCTAATACCACAAGGTAGAGTAGCAAGGGTCTACCTGGATCTGGCGGGACCAAAACTGGTGGATTTGACAAGTATTCCTTGATTCTGTCGAAAGCTTTCTGACAATCCTCGGTCCATTTGGTCGCAGCATCTTTCTTTAGCATCTTGAAGATTGGTTCACATATAACCGTGGACTGGGCTATGAACCCAAGATATTTTTCGGCAGGAACCCCGAATGCACACTTCGCGAGGTTTAATTTCAGGTTGTATTTCCGCAACCTGTTGAAGAACCTCCTCAGACCTGCTATATGGTCGGTGGCTTTCTTGGACTTGATAATGACATCGTCCACATATACCTCGATCTATTTATGTATCATTTAATGGAAGATAGTGGTCATAGCTCTCATATAGGTGGCCCTAGCATTCTTTAAGCCGAATGGCATCACCTTATAATAGTAGACTCCCCACGGCGTGATGAAAGCCGTTTTCTCATCATCTTCTCCATCCATCCAAATCTGATGGTATCCGGCAAAACAATCCACGAACGACTGAAGTTCTTCCTCTCACAACTGTCAATCAGAATGTGTATGTTTGGAAGGGGAAAATCATCCTTTGGACTAGCCCGATTGAGATCCCGGTAGTCGACACAAACCCTGACCTTTCCATCTTTCTTGGGCTCTGGCACGATGTTGGCTAACCATGTCGGATATTCAACTATCCTGAGAACCTTGGCGTTGATTTGCTTGGTAACTTCCTCTTTGATTTTCAGACTCATATCAGGCTTGAACGTTCTGAGCTTTTGATTTACCGGTGGGCACATTGGATTGGTCGGCAACTTGTCAGCCACAGTGGATGTACTTAGACCAGGCATGTCATCGTACAACCATGCAAATATGTCTTCATATTCTTTCAAGAATTGTGTGTATTCCAATTTCTCCGATGGCAATAAATGAATGTTATTGCGAGTTTATTTGATAGTCTCTGAATCTCCCAAGTTGATTACCTCGGTCTCATCCATATTGGACTTAGGCTTGTTTTCAAAATCCTCAACTTCTCTAATAATTTCATCGGGTATGACATCCTCTTCTTCTGAATCACTGTTCTTTTGTTGTGTTGTCTCATTGCATGTCACAGTCATTGGTTCATCAAGACAGGAAATAATGATGTTGTATAGATAAAATAATGAGAGAAAATCATAATAAATAAATGCATATTCGTTGAAACGTAAAAGTGATTTTTGAGTGTTTTGGAACATTGGAGATTTTATTTGAAAATGCAAAAACAGAAAATGCGCAAAGGAAATCATTAGCAAAAATGAAATAAATAATGCTTGTTCAGACTTGCTACCCCGGTACTCGTCGGGCCCTAGATGGTATGAAAGTCCAATTCTTGAGGAATGATCCCTTACTCACATCTTGGACGGTAGGACCTTTCCATCTTTCTTGGGCTCTGGCACGATGTTGGCTAACCATGTCGGATATTCAACTATCCTGAGAACCTTGGCGTTGATTTGCTTGGTAACTTCCTCTTTGATTTTCAGACTCATATCAGGCTTGAACGTTCTGAGCTTTTGATTTACCGGTGGGCACATTGGATTGGTCGGCAACTTGTCAGCCACAGTGGATGTACTTAGACCAGGCATGTCATCGTACAACCATGCAAATATGTCTTCATATTCTTTCAAGAATTGTGTGTATTCCAATTTCTCCGATGGCAATAAATGAATGTTATTGCGAGTTTATTTGATAGTCTCTGAATCTCCCAAGTTGATTACCTCGGTCTCATCCATATTGGACTTAGGCTTGTTTTCAAAATCCTCAACTTCTCTAATAATTTCATCGGGTATGACATCCTCTTCTTCTGAATCACTGTTCTTTTGTTGTGTTGTCTCATTGCATGTCACAGTCATTGGTTCATCAAGACAGGAAATAATGATGTTGTATAGATAAAATAATGAGAGAAAATCATAATAAATAAATGCATATTCGTTGAAACGTAAAAGTGATTTTTGAGTGTTTTGGAACATTGGAGATTTTATTTGAAAATGCAAAAACAGAAAATGCGCAAAGGAAATCATTAGCAAAAATGAAATAAATAATGCTTGTTCAGACTTGCTACCCCGGTACTCGTCGGGCCCTAGATGGTATGAAAGTCCAATTCTTGAGGAATGATCCCTTACTCACATCTTGGACGGTAGGGCCTTCCTGCTCCTCCTCCTTAACAATAACACAGTAGTCCACGTCACCATCTTCTAGGAATATACTTTTCAAGGCTGCCAATGTTTCTTCTTCCTCTGACCCCCATATTACATCAGCCTGCTGGAAGGTCTGCTCCAGATGCGGTATCGGCTTTTTCAATGGAGAGTATGGGCCACGCCATGGTGGCGACCAGTTCTCGTACTCTTGCCTTGTGTATTTGTATCCCAGCCCAAAAGTGGTGCCATGGTGCTTCAGCTGTATTGGTTTGGAAATCCCCTAAAGATTCTTACTGAGTCCTCTGCCAGGCTCGTATCCACTCAAGTTTAGTATACCCTCAATCTTACTATCCCACCATTTGTCTTTGTCTACTGCATTGATCCGTTCAATGTGGTGGTAGGTTTCTCCACCCAGACTTCTTCTACCTTCAATCACCGGGATGGTGTGGCTACTATAGATAGGATTGCTTCCGTCTCCATGTATGATCACCTCCTGGTGGTTTTTCAAATGTTACTGATTGATGCAATGTTGATACCACAGCCCCAGCGGCATGTATCCACGGACGTCTCAACAACAGGTTGTAGGATGCCGATATGTCTATCACCTAAAATTCAACCTCGAACCATATAGGTCTCATCTGCAGGCAAAGACTGATTTCACTAATGGTAGACCTCTGAGAACTGTCGAAAGCCTTTACATTCATAGATCCTTCTTTGATCTCGTGCATCCCCTTGCCCAATTTCTTGAGTGTTGTCAACGGACAGATGTTGAGGTTGGATCCCCCGTCGATCAAAATCCTGGTGATGAAGTAGTCCTCACATTGCACAGTGATGTGCAGTGCTTTGTTATGACTTAGACCTTAAGGCGGCATCTTGTCCTCGTGGAAAGTGATCTTGTGACTCTCTAGTACTTGACCTACCATATTGTCCATTTCTCCAGTAGTTATGTCATTTGGAACATATGCTTCATTCAGCACTTTCATCAAAGCATTCCTGTGTGTCTCTGAATTTTGTAGCAATGACAGAATGGATATCTGGGCTGGAGTTTTGTTCAGCTGATTGATGACTATGTAATCCCTGGCCTGCACCTTCCTCCAAAGATCATCTGGGCCTGTCTCAATGACGGGTGGCCTGTTGGAAGCATTCTTGCTAGACTCTACCAAGTGTTTAGGTGTATAGACCTTGTCGGTCCTTATCATCCCCTGTGCAGCACCAGCTTCTTCTATCTTGACTTTACCTTTCCTTCTTGCTTCAGCCGTGTAATCCCAAGGTACAACCTTGTCGATGAAAGGTGATGTGGTTGACATTGTCACTGTGATTGGTGCAGCTACTTTCACTTCAAATGGAATGGGTGCCTTAGCAGGCGGCATAACTTTAACCTCGAATGGAAAATATGTGTTTGTAGGTGGTGCCGTTTCAAACTTGAATGGGAGTGACGCAGTTACCTCGACTTCTCCGGATGGCTGAATTGGACTATGATGGGATTAAGAGTGACTGTTGGCTTCTTTGGGTCATCACCTTCTATGATTAACCCGATCGACCCCTCTGGGTCCCAATCTTGTTATATCTCTATCATGTTGATACCCCTATGGTCTGGAAGCAGATTGTTGCAAACATTGGAAGTAGCCTCCTTTGCTTGGATGACCTTGATATCAATCATAGACTGGATCTAATCTTTCAATGAGCGATATTCATCAATTGTGTACCCCTTCATGTCGGAATGGTATGCACAGGTCTTATTCGGATTGACAATTAGGTTGGATTTTTAGGGGGTATAGCAGGGATAGGAGTGACATAACCGACAGCTTTTAATCTTTCATATAGCTGGTCGATGGGTTCAGCAAAGGCGGTGTATTGTTTAGGAGGTCTACGATCAAAGTTGGGTCGAGGTCTCGGGAAATTTTGGCGAGCAGGGGGTGATTGGACGTGAGATGGATGAGAGTTGTAGTTATGATAAACAGGAGATGGTTGGGAATATTTGGGGGAAGTAGGCTGATATGTAGACGTTGGAGATGGTTGATATGTTAGTGGAGACGTTGACTGATAGGTGGGCGAGGGTGCTTGATAGATGAGTAGGGAAGTTCGGTATACCAACGGGAATTTGGGTCCCTGTGCAACCATTACCGTTCCTGCATCTTTCTTCTTAGATATACCACCAGACTGCAAGGCTTTGTTGGTGGCCTGTAGTGCCTCAAAGTTAGTGACCATTCCTCTCTTGATACCTTCTTATATTCTCTCACCCAACTTTATGATGTTAGAGAATTTGTTGTTTTCAATCACCATTAGCCTCTCATAATACTGCGGGTCTTGTGCCCGGACGAAGAATTTGTTCATTTGTTCTTCCTCTACGGCAGGCTTGACCTTGGCTGCTTCAGATCTCCAGCAAGCGGCATACTCGCGAAAGGTTTTGGTGGGCTTCTTTTTAAGGTTCTGTATGTAGAACATGTCTGGTGCATTCTCCTTATTGAACCTGAATCGGTTCATGAAGTTTGATACCATACTTACCCAGTCGGACCACTTCTTAGGGTTTTGGATGATGTACCAAAATAAAGCATATCATGTGAGGATCCTCATGAATAATTTCATGTGAATCTTCTCGTCTCTTCCTACTCCAACCAATTTATCACAATAGGTCCTCAAATGGACCCTGGTATCACCTGTACCATCAAACATTTCGAACTTAGGAGGTTTGTAACCCTCCGGTAGTTCAACATCGGGATGTATGCAGAGATCCTCGTAGTTCAATCCTTCGACTCCCTTGCTTCCTTCAATGCCCTGAACACCACTAGTCAGCTTCTTGAGTTCCTCGGCAAAATTCTTAATGAGCATATCCTTCTCATTGGATTCAGGTATGTAATCAATGTGTTGGGTGGAGTGAGGTAGAGTCTCCACGTATATGGGGTTGTTCTGATGACCTGGTGTTTGAGCATAGAGGTGGTCACTTGTGGAGTCTTGTGGTTCAGGGATAATCAACGGGGTATTTTTTGGAGCGTGGAAAGTGTTGTGCTGGTGCTGTGGTGGGATAATTTGATTTTTTGGCGGAGTTATATGATGATAAGTTGTGGGAGGGTTCTGTTTGTTTGGGGTGTTCTGAGGAGGTATGGTATTTTGAGTGACATCTCGGACACTGAGTGAGAATGATAAATTTGCCAAGTTTCGGACATGCTCAAGCTCCCCTTGGAGTTTCAACAACCTTTGCTCGAGTTGTGACATAGAATCATTCTGAACATGAGTACCTTGATTGTCAAGAGCTTTTATTCATTCAGTTGTCATTGTATTTTCTTGTCTGATGTTGCTCAAATCTTCCATTTTGCCTTTGCCTTTAGGTGGACTAGGAGGA